>CM061048.1:20721179-20935675 GCA_030762985.1 Adelphocoris suturalis | reverse complement strand
GGAAAGTGCTAAAAAAGCTTGGGTTTAGGTGGCGAAAAACGGAGTATAACAAAAAAAATTGTAATGGAGAAGTCAAGTATTCGTCTCATCAGAATCAAGTATTTGGACGATTTAGCCAAGTGTTTGCAGGAGGGCGCCCCATCATATATACGGGCGAAACCTATTGTCAAGGATCTCACGGAAAAACATTTTCTTGGACAGATGGGTCGAGTCTTGGGATTAAATATAAATTTCAAATGGCCAACGGCTCATAATAATCCACGTTGATGAGGAACATGGTTTTGTTCTGAGATGCAATACCTACACAAATATATTTGAATCATATGAGAAATGTGTAGGTATAAATGTGATACATTCAAATTTGGATACTATCCAAAATTACCCATAAATACCCTAATAAACATATATCTTGAACTTTTTTACACATCTTTCTGAAAGGTGAGATCAATCGTGCATAATTGACGGTAGGGTCTACGTGCGCAGCTCGTCCATAGCCCTGGGGGTCTAGAAATAATCCGCTTACTAATTTTGACCAGTTGCGCAGTTCGACCCTGTGGTGTGTGTTGATACATAAAAGAGCGCGGTCTACGGAGGGTTGCTTAGGTACTCGTATTTTCTTTCAAAACCAAATATCATCTTCATCTTTATACATAATTCCGAACGGTCTTTGAACTTCGCGGTCCGATTTTAGTGTTAGACTGCTCATTCGAATCAGCACGGCCCCAAGTTTGTTTCAAAAGTGTCGCCGTTTGTCTCTATACCCGCCTTGATCGTGTTCTAGGTGGTCCTTATCAACGAGAGTTGTTTATTAGGCTGTGGCGGTAACAACAGTTGCCATCAATTCACGGACAGTAAGAAACGTAGTGTAGTTACTAACATCTAGAAGAGTTATTTCCGAGACTTTATAAATATGAGTATATAATTCCGAACTATCTTTATATATAATTCCGAATCAGCACGGCCCCAAGTTTGTTGCAAAAGTGTCGGTAAGTAAGAAACGTAGTGATGGGGTCTTTTCTGATCAGCTGAGTGGCGAGGACCACCTCAACTGGTGGTATTTATTTTATTACATTACTTACATTTTGATCGTTATTTCCTCTTTTTTGATCATTTATTAACATCGCCTTAGCTTTGCACCACATAACGCCGCAAATAGGTAGGACTGCCTAGTTAGGTATAAATGCGAGTCAACCTAATTTATTGACGGTTGGGTACCTACAGAATTAATTTAAAATGTTTCGTCTCCATAACGCGTAATTTAAAATTAAGATGTACTTTAATTTCGTGTGTCTTTTGCCAAAACCAATGCTGAGATAATAAAAAGCCAAAATGCTTTCTCATCGTGATAATGTATCTCTAATGGAATAAAAAATGAGTTTTATAAACGAATTCTTGAGATACTGGAGGGAGCTGAAATGGTTTTCCATTCAGAGCCTTGAAACACATCCATTCGCTTGAATAATGCTCGAGATATTTCTACCTCGATTTATTATTTCCTCTAAATGTTCACAAAGTGGACCTTGGACCGAGCACTTTCAAGAACGACACGGTTTTCTTTGCCTTTCTAGTTTCATGCCCGATGGGTGATATATAATGGGTCAGCTTCTACGTTCCTTCCATCTGCAAGATTCTCTTTGTAGAAGATATACGTAAACATAAAGCTTCTTTCTCTTCTCTCTGTCAGACAAAGTGTTCTCTGATATCGGATGTTTATTGTCCTTGTCAAAATATATCCATCCAGATGTCTTCTGGCTCCCCAAACATGATTAAAACTATTCAAGGTTTTGCAATAAGCTCACAGAGAAATACGAGTGTAAAGGTTTTTCCTTGGAAACAAAGCGTTCTACATCAAAGAACAGTCAAATCGGTATGCTATATGGCATAAGTTTCCCGAATATTAGCACGATCGTACAGATTCTGGCTGTTCACGTGAACGTTATAGTACTGGAATGTAGATAGAGCTTTTAAAAAATCAATTCATGCAGCGTGATCGTATGAGCGAATTTCCGTAAATAATCTTATTGTGTTACATAGTTTTGATATTTGAGCACATATTCTGCTAGTAAAAGAGATATTTAGCTTATTTCTTAGGTTTTATCGATTCTTAAGCAATGAATGAAATTATAGTACATTTTTCAGAATAATTTTGTGCAAAAATTGTTTGATTTTCTAGTTCATCGTTGACAATCTTCTTTTGACTAAAATCGTTAGCCGTTTTTAGCATTGTTTTTGTTTGACGATTTTAATGGAATTTGACCAATTTACTACGCTAACAAAGTGCCGGCCAACGGAATCATCCTATCATTTGGAAGGCTTGGTTTTTCGGCGCAAGAATAAGTATATCATAAGATCGCCAAATCGTTCAACTTTAAGACTCAACATAAACAAAACGGTTTTCAATGGAAAAATGGTCGAAAATTTTGGGAGCCAGAGCAATAGCTTCACTTTCCACGAAAGGCTAGAATGATTCCTCTCGAATAATTCCAACTATGCATCATTCGTCTTAGTGATTATTCGAAAAATCAATAAATAATTTCGAATTAACTGCTTACTTTATTGGAGTTTTACTTAGCACAATTATGTTGCAAAAAATGAGTATCATATCACCAAAGTTAATAAATATGCAGTCATGACTCACCATCTATGCTTTTAATATATTATGTTACCTGCAACAGAAACAAAACATTAAAATCTAATTTGGAAAATCCAATCGGGAAGCAATCAAATCGCAGTAAGACATAGAATCATAACATACTATAAATGAATAATAAATGGCAAAAAAATAACAGGTTTAGTTAAAACAGTAACAATAATTCTTATGTAGTAATATGTCCTGAAATCTAATAATTATTATGTCATATAAAATATATGTAGATATATCAAGAATCAATGTTTAATCAAATCAATTTGTATTCATGTAGGTGATACTAATGGTTAAATCGCAAGGATTTATAGAGGTCCATGAATAGTTACAAGCTCTGCGCGTGCGTAGTGGCTATTACGCACTAGCTGCACCCTGCCACAGTTCGCTGTTGCACATTGTGGTTGCATCACTAGTCCAATTATTTACAGAGCTTTGTCAGTTAATTACAGTGGTTCACCATTTTTGATTATACTATAGGTACCACACCACAAAACATAGAAACAACTTTTAATGTTTCTATATTCTGTGCATCACACCCTTAGGGACCCCGTTCAAAAGTTCTGCATCTTGAGTTGAATGAGAACAAAATTAGCTACAAAGCTCCGTTGTATATAGTGGTTCGCCGTTTATAGTGGGTTACAGTGGTAACTGGTGAATTATCCCGTTACCCATGGTTCGTCTCCTTACCGATAGTTTGTCCCTTCAGTCAGGAACCAGAGTCGGAAGCAATATACAGGGTGTCCCGCATAAGATGGTTAGCACTTCAGTGGTCGATTCTAGACCATATTTCTGATCAAAAGTTCCTCCAAGAGATTTTTTTAACGCTTAGTTTTCGAGTAATTCAATTTTTAAAATTTTTTTCGTGTTTTCGACCTTCTGTCGCTAAAATTATTATAACTCCCTAATATTTCTGAGTAAATTCAAATTTGAGGATACCGTTAGAAAAAACACTTCATTTTGGATCGGCCTGAGCTATTTTAAAAATTAAGTTTTGAGACATAAAAAAGCCCTCTGAAAATTAAATTTTACCAAAACTGGGAAACCTCTTGTTTTTTCAATTGGGAATTGAACTATGAGATCCAATATTTTTTCAAGACACAAGAACAGAAAAACCACGTCAAAATCTCACCTTTCCAACGGTGTAGTCAATTTTACTTTTACTTTTCTATGTTTTAATGATGAAAAACGCTGTATATTCATCATGGGTTTACTTCAAAAATTACCTTCTACGAAAATACGAGTTTGGGGTCGGTTTCTACGTATTTTTTTACGCTGAATCGAATACTAACACTTGCGAAACTTGCGAACCTAGTTTTTCACTTTAGCTTACTAGTTTCACCCCTAAAAACTCATAAAATGAACTTAAATTTGTGAGTTGAAGTGTAAAACTATGTTATAACGGGGTCGGGGATATATGCAAGTGTAACTAACCATTCGATTCAGTGTAAAAAATATGTAGATAACGACCCCAAACTTGTATTTTCATAGAAGGTCATTTTTCAAGAAAACCCTCGATTCCATTGAAAAACAATGATTTCAACATTAAAACATAGTTTCCTCCCCCATTTATCAATGTTAAACTAAAATTGACTACACAGTTGAATAGGTAAGCTTTTGGCGCAGTTTTTACCGTTCTTGTGTCTTGAAAATATATTGGGTCTCGTAGTTCAATTCCCGATTGAAAAAAATCAAGGTTTCCCAATGTAGGTGAAATTTACTTTTCAGAGGGCTTTTTCTGTCTCAAACCTTAATTAAGGTCCGGCATATATCCGATAGGAAATTTCACGCTCTTTCCTACGGCATTTTTAAATTTGAATTTACACAGCAAATTTAGGGAGTTATGATCATTTTACTGACAAAAGGTCGAAAAAACACTAAAAATCTCACGAATTAAATAACTTGAAAACTTAGCGCTTAAAAACATCTGTATGAGAAACCTTCGAAGAGAAATAAGCTCTAAAATCTACGCCTGAATTACTGACTACCTACCTCATGCGGGACACCCTGTATAATGGTCAAAATAATTTGAAAATTATGTAGAAATTTTATTGGATTTTCTGATTCGTCCAGGTGTGGGTTGTTGATGAAAGATTTGATTCATAATTACAAGGAGGTATATCGTTGTATTTCTCACTTGTTTAATCATATGTTACTTCTCGAGAAGTGCCTTTTTCCACTTCTCCCCATGTTTCCCGATTTTTCTCTAGTTACTGTGATATAAAATAGAGTTTTTGTACTTCTTGTATTCATTTTCTCGTATATGAAAATGAACTTTCCGAAACAAGAAGAAGTGTTCGTTACGTGGAAACACTTTTTGGAACGGGAAGAGACAGCTTTACTCGTTCTCAGCTTTTCCGGAATCGTAATTACGAGACGACAACTTGACATTTCTCTAGGAGATAACACTCTAGCATAACTTAACAACTATCATGCAGTTAGCATGGACACAAATACACACGCTCACCCGATAAAATCGCCTGACTCTCCCCGTGCCGTCTTCTGTAGTTGGTTTAACCTTTGTATTTGTCTTTCTTTCGTGTTTTTTCCTCGCACCTCAACCAGAAGGGTCATTAGCAGCATTTTGTTCTTGCTTTCGACGTTTTATCGACGATTTCAGCTTTTTCATTCTCAAGATTTCATTTCAAGGTTCATTTACACGTTTTGAAGGTTCGTGTTCTTCACGGCTGAGTCTTTTTTGTATGATGTAGAGATAAGTGGTGTTTCTTACTTCATGCTATATTTTGGAAATTGTCTACTGTGACAATTGAGTTTTGAGTAGTGATTCACTACAAGAGCCACGTTATCGTCTCTATAAGAGTTCTCTTTCTCTCGCGCTTACAAAAACGCTAAAAGAAATCGGTTAGCATTCATCGCGCTCACTCTAACGAGAAATACCAATACGAGAAATACAGAAACTCTCCAAAGTACCATCATTAGACACATTTAAAAGTACTGATATATATTATTCTTCCTTTACAAGACATCAATATTATACTTTCACTTCTGTATACAGATTTCGTTGGTCTGTTATTCTCTGTAAAGACGGATTTCCAAATATAAATAGGTTGCTACTAGGTATGTCAGCTATATTGATTTCAATGTTAAAATAAATTATAGGTGGGCCAAAGAGCTGCTTCAATCAATACACGTTAGAGAACGTCTCATCGCGTGACGACCAGCCCCTGAATCTGAAAATCTGTAGGCAGACGTATGACTTATGAAAATGTTCACTCTTGTAAAAACTAAAAGTACATAATCTTCAAAAACAAGTTCCAGTCGTGCAGCATGATCGTGTGAGCGAATTTTCCTAAATTATCGTACTATACTGTGTTAGGTATATTGTTATGCAATTTGAGCACTCTGAGTGCAAAGAAATTGTTAACCAGTTTTACGGAAGAATAAGTTCTAAATAATATTCTGCGTGATAAAAATGTACATTTTTAAGTATACTTTTCTCGTCAACATCAAATAATTTTTGAACTGCATAATATAATTTCTAATCAATTTGAAATATATTCTAACTGATTATAATATATTCTAACTCAAACGAGTATTTGCCTTAAAATTGGAAGTTAACACTTTCTTTGAGCTCAAAGTGGTCAAATTTTAAAACGATGTAACATACGACGACAACTACGACGATTTGGCGACGATACGATAATTGACGAAAATTCGCTCATACGATCATGCTGCTTGACTGGAAATTTTTTCTTTCAGTCGGTTCTTTGTTGGTCGTATTTTACTTTACGTGTTTGGTATGATTAATTCGTAGTACGTAGGTGAAAGCCGGGTGGTCCCATCCATTTTGTCAGCTGGTGGGCGGACGCGATCTCTTGTTCTGCGTTGGTCATGCAGAGCTGTAGGTATTCCACTGAATAATGCGAGCTTCGTGAGATGACTCACCCACTAATGGCCAATTTCGCATTTGAGCGAATGATTATGACGCACCGCCTGTTCCAACCATTATTTGGACACTCGTTTCTGCTTTATCACTTCCAAATGTCAGGGATCCCAATCAGTTCAACTGTTACCGCAACGAACTTGACTTTCATGGGACGCGCCCTTTATGCATGCTGAGAAATCGGCGTTATAAGATATTCAACTTTGCTCATGCGTACAGGCTACAGTTGATATCCGTCTAATGCAAGTGACAGAAGACCACCTCGGAGCTAATCTGCACCATCCCTGAAATGTTCATCAAAATTGAACTAAAACTTGGTATAGCTTTGGGTGTGACAAGGATTTACCACAGACAGACAGACATCAGAGACTGATTGACAGACAGTCACGGAGCTGAAAATGTTCAGCAAGCTCTGAAACGCAAAAAGCAAGTGGAAATGCAATCAATATTTGGGTGTGACTCTTTCCTCCCAGTTGTCCACGGGGTTGCATTACAGGGAAAGGCTGGCGGCCCTTTGTATCTCCAACCAAAAGGAGGATTGAATTCCCTTGGAGAATGTAAAGTATAGTCGGAGCTTAGACCAAGATGGCTGGGCAGCAGTGTGTTCACAAGGTCCCAATGTATTGAGAGGTTGAAGTCACCAGATCCCACTCGAATAGGGTGTTCTTATAGCCATCCATAACTGCACGTATGTTACATATAGGTAGGTCTATAATACTAGAGTACACGCAGTATACAGAACGATAGATTTTTGTTCTCTTCTCATTACTTTCTGGCTTCTGGGAAGGTGGAGCAGCGCTGAGATACGCAAAATAGGGAAAGAGAGTCGTTGTTTTCTCATCATCACTTTCCGAGAAGAATGTTTGCCCACACATTCACCGAATAATGTGGGGCAAAATAAATTCGTAAAAAGTAAACTAAATGTGAATGAATTTATTTATTTTTTCTATTTTTTTATTCATTTTTTTATTTATTTAATGTCATGAGATTCATTAAAAAACGTCTGCCAACTTGGGTGGGCATATAGCTTCCTCACATATTGTAACATGGACGTAGAATTAGTTGAAGAACAAAGTACGAGTCGAAAAGATTGAATGCAAAATGTAACAGTATCTAGTACATATTTATGTATACATGCCATTAATGTCATAAATATCAATTCAATATAATTATGTCTACTGTTATTGATATACTCGTAATTCATGCCTGCAAGCTCGAAAATCGTCTAAAGGTTAACCCACACAATGATTGACACAATATCATCAAAATTAATTCATTATTTTCGGAGTGTCATCCAATATTGGGTTTACGTATGCGTCATAGTTACCTATTATTCAAGCATATCTGAAGGGGATCATCGTTGAGCCAACAACCTCTCGAGTTTGAAAGGAATCGGACCAATAGACGATAAGAAATCGACGTTATAAGATGTTAACGTTTGCGCATTAACACAGATTTCTATTTATGCTATGGCGATGCAAGTACATGGAACCACCTAGAAGCTCATACGCACAATTCCTGAAAACTTCATCAAAATCGTTCAATATTTTAGACTCGGTATGTTGCCTGTGTCAATCAATAATAGTTTTCCACAAGCGGATATTACTCCGCCAATCACAATATAATTCATAGGGCATCTTTCTGGAACAAATACCCAACTATTCCACAAATTTGTACGATATTGGACCAATACATGATGAGAAATCGACGTTATAAGATATTCGCGTTTAATCCACCAGGTATTCCAGATAATTCACGGAGCTAATTCGCACTATCTCTGAAAATTTCATCGAAATTGAACTAAAACTTGGTTTAATTTTGAGCGTGACAAGGATTTACCACAGACAGACAGGCAGAAAAACACAGAACCAAAAATGATCAACATGCTCTGAAACGCAAAAAGCAAGTGGAAATTTTGATTTCGGAGGACACAATTTTTTCGACATCTCGCACGAACACAAAGCTTCCCTACTTTCGGTAGTGAGCAAGCAAAAAGAGAGAGAGAGATATTTGTTTCCTTCTCATTGACTTCTGGGAAGGTTGTAGAGTGTGAAGTCGTGAAGACTTCAGAGGAAAAATAAAGAAAATGAGTGGCCGGTTAACCAAAAAGCTGGGATAACTAAAAAAAGTCGAATTTATTAACGATATATATATATATATATATATATATATATATATATATATATATATATATATATATATATATATATATATATATGATGATTTATTGGCAGAAGAACAGCTCCCTCATATACCCTATTAGCTAAGAGGTTGCATGCGGAAACGGAAGCAAATTCTGTAGAACACATATCATCGTGTGATCACTCATCAGTGTAAACACCTTGTAAGGCTAATCAAATGTTGTGTCACACAACGTATGTTATATCCCCCACTCCTACGTCGGGAGGTGGGCACATTATCGTCAATGGCCCAATGAAGCTTCATGATCAGCCTGTAAAGTGATTAATCAACCAAGCAGAACGCGAAGGGCTCCCGTCCACCACTTGACCCGATTCCTGGATCGCTGGGAAGTCATTGGACGTCCGTCGATCGCCACACTCCTCGATGACAGATCCTAAATTCGGACAACAGGGAATACGTCATCTACTAGGCAAAACGCCTGAATTGGCTGGAGAAAAGGTAAAAATCAAAAGTCCTTACGAATTCGAAACTCCTCTCCGAATTGAGGGTGATTCAATTTCGGTACCCCGCCAGTTCACTGATATTTCCACTTCGACAATGTCTTTGGTTGCCTCATTCAATATTTGCATCGCTTCCGACTTCTTTGCAGTCTGACCAGTCAGCTATATCATTTGAAAAAAAAAAAAAAAAAGTTGAAAATTTGTACAAAAAGGTTTATTATTTGATAGCTAATTATTAGGTAGATCACTGATCTATAATAATTTAACCCAATGATCCCGGCTTATGTGTTAGATAGCACTTCTACGCAGATCACTAGTCTATAATTATTAAACCCCGTATGTAATACGAACAGAACATGGCGCTTCGTGCTTACCGAAAGAGTTCACACCTTCATAGTTCCATAACCCCGAAATTTTACCGTTCACAGTAAATGTTAAGAAAAAATGTCAATAGATGAGGAAGTAATATAGATTTAGAGGCGCCGCCCGTTAGGAACGATGGGCACAAATGCCTGTGGTCAAATGACAGTTTAAATAGAAAAACCAAATGGGAGAGGCCAATCCGATGACGTTTAGCCAATTCCTGCGTTCGTAAGTCTCACTTCGATTTGCAGCTGTGTTGTCGATTCAGGTTATAATTCTGTTGGTAATTTCAAACATAAACCTCGAATTTAGTCGGTTGGTCAATTACAAAGGTCGACCATAACAAAAAATGTCTTTAGCAAAGTTTACGTTTTAAATATTATGAACAGAATCACAGAGGTTCATTATTGAAAACCATAGACCAATAATGAACGAAGATTAGATAATATTAATCACAAAATCATTAATTACTTTGAAATAGATTTAAGACAAATAGGCTGGTCTCCAATGGTTAAATCTGTTTTAAGGACGTCCCTCTGCAGTTACGTCTTATGAGCAAGGCTTCGAATATTATTACAGGGACGCCTTATGAAAATTGATCCAGGGATGTGAGGGAGAATCTAAGTATGAGGAAAATAGCCCGTTTTTTGGCCATTTTTTGGCTCATAGCATTGATACGTGTGAAGCATTCGAGCTAGCTTGACTTTAGGACCAACTAGACTCCCGTGTGCGAAAGAACGGATTTTGTCATCAAGTTAAAGGCCTTTCATGGCCCGGATGGCGAACGGACGTTGCTATTTTGGAATCTAAGCATTTTGAAACGTAAAGTTTGAGTGAAAATAATTTTTTTTCCCCCTGAACGATTACAAAGGCTCATTATTGGACATAATAAACCAAAAGAGTGACTTTCCTGTTGAAGATGCATAAAAGTGATGCAATAATAATACCTTCAATAGAGGTTGATACTGTAACTTGAAGTTAGGTATGAAGTATATTACGTATGATTCTGAACAGTAGATTGTATTGCTTATAATATTATTCCTGCTCATGAATCTTGTATCCATTCCCTACCTTTCAAGATGTATTGCGTGTTTTTTGTCCTCTTTTTCTTTCTTTCTTTCTATCTCAATCCTAGTTGTGTTATTCTGTTGGTTTTTCAATTATTGTATTCAGCCAGTTACTCACTTAATTTATTGAACCTTTTCTTATTTCTGTGAACCACTGAACTGAACCACCCCCTGTACGGGTCGTCTAGCCCTTAGGGAGCCATATTAACGAACTTTGCTATTTATTATGTTTATTGCACTTACATTTTCAGTTATTGTACAAAATATGATGTAAATAAAGAAAAAATCTAAATTGAAAAGTGAAATGCAAGTTTAGATCATGTTTTAGCTCCTCGCTCTCACTTTATTATAGAAATGATCACGACGATTGAGCTCTTGTGAGATGATGATCTCCTAATAGAAACTCGCGAGTAAACATTCACTTTATAGAAAGAGGCTAAAGAGGCTACATACGAAATTACAGCTTCCTATAGTGTAAAGTATAGAAATTACCTATTAAAATGATTTAACCACCGCTTCACAAATCAAACCGTTCTCGCAATATTCGGATCACCTGCTATGAATCACATAATCGAAACACCAGCTCAATGAAATCATCAGAAATTAACAAGCGGTTGCAATCATGTTCACAATATCAATAATTGAGAATGATCACCTGTGTGTAAACAATTATTCATGTAACCATGCTCATAACTCAGCTCTTTGGCCACGCACTTCGCAGTAGTTAATATAGTATGGTTGGATAAATCGAGAGCTTTCGAACGAATGGTCAACGAATTTTGTGGGATGAAAAACGACGAAGTATCATATCCCTAGCACCGACTCGGTTGTAAGCGGAAATCATCACAATAATTGGCGCTACTTTCATCTCACTTTATATTCTCACTTTTCGGCGGGGGATTCATCGCTAAAACATGATTCCATGTTAAAATCTAAATTGAAAAGTGAAATGCAAGTTTAAATGTGTACCGGATAATTCATCGCAAGTGTCATTGGCCACTTGTATACACTTATCGGGCTGTCTTTTGTTATTCAAATTTCGGTAGATTCAGCAAGATAAATAGTTTATCTTGCTGAATCTACAGAACTTAAAACCTATTAAAACTTGAAATCTAATGTTCATTGCTGACCAATTTACACTTACGTCGTCAATCATTTGTATACATCCCTCCATTTTTACACGACAAAATTATCAATGTTATATTCTAGCTACTACTTTATTATTCAACCATCATTCCATTTCACTCATTACCTATTGTTTTTTTCCACTTGCTTTGTTTCAATCAATTTAGAAGGAGCCGGCCCGACTTAAGTTATTTCAAGTTGTGTAGATTCATCGAACAAGCTGGAGTTCATTTGTAAGCTCAACCTCGACTTAGATACCATTCACTCTCCAAACACCTCACCTTAACAAACCTCACCTCATCGACCTACGGTTTCCATTACACGGCCAAAGTATCTCTTGCTCTCCTCTCCTACAACCAATGGTTTTAGTGCCGGATTGAAAATCCTTCTTGGTTAATGGTTTCAGTAGTAAGCTGTATTTCCACTGTGGCCAAATGTTTCAGTACCCCGTCGTAAATTCAGTACTAAGTTGAAGTTGCAGTCCTTCTATATCCGCGGTTTTTAGTACTCAAGTAAATTCATTCAAACTAGACCCACTTTGCTCAATCACAAGACCAAGATCCCAACAGAATGTTACAAGAAGTGAAAATTGCCGTTCAATCAAGCGAAGAATTAGTCGTAAATGTAAACTCTGAATGAGTCTGCAGTCCTCAACCTAAGAAAATATATTTTACACTTCATATAGGTAATTTGTCTCAAGTCTATATGTAGTGGAAGCATTGTTTTCACATGCGGGAGTTGACGATTTTGTTCCTCTAAAATCAAAATTTCTCCAAGCTTTCTACATTTTTGAATTCCTAACAACTTTGGTTTCATGTCTGTCTGTCCGTGTATCCGCAAATCCTTGAAACACGCAAAATTTCTACAGTTTTCATCCGATTTTGATGAGGTTTTTTGGTAATGTGCGAGTTAGGCTTTAGTCCTGATTTCATTACTCACAAGTTAATGCTTCTCTCAGTGCATTCGAAAACGTCATTCCATCATAATATTATCTTTTTCTCACGTTTTCGTCCTTCCATCTCTCTAAAATTCAGAGGATGGTTAGGAAAATACGATTAAACCTCATCAATTTCATCACGGTCGTATCAATAGTAGCTGTTGATTAAGCTTGACTGTGAAATCCTTGCAACATCCACAACTTCCACCTTTTACAATCTATTCGATGACGGGAGCGAGTTAGGCGGAGGATGTTTTCCTAATAATTTCTTCATTCAGAAATCGAGTTTCCACTGTGCATGCGTTAACGTTAAACTCTTTAAGCGTCATTCCCTCATGTTCTATTCGTCTGATCTCACTTAAAATTGGAGGTTAGCTTAAAAATGAAAATTTAATTACTCCATAAGGGTTTCATCATGATCGCGTCTTCAGTAACTGCTGCAGTAACAAGCATGACTTTCACAGATTTTATCCGATTTTGATGTAATTTTCGGTAATTAAATGGTTTAGACTGTAGTTGGTTGAAGTACTTCGCTTACAACTCACTAGTAGCTTTTGCGAAAACGTAACTAATTGACCAATTTCGCTCAAACTTCAAAAGATCCCTCCATGGAATCTGTTGGGATTATTTGAAACATATGAATGACCTTAGCTTTACATTAATGTCACGGGTATAGGAAAGCTACGTGTCACATCCAACTTGGCAGACATTTTTGATGAAATAAGTACTAATTATTGAAGTTGAATTTCATAATCCTATTTGATTAATGGAATTCATGGGGCCAATAAGAAATTTGAAACAAAAGTGAGCATCTGTTATGATTTGGGTCTGATGATTATTAGGTTCATAACATGGAAACTTAAATAAATGGATAAATAAAAATCTTAGGATTATTCACATGGATTTTTGTTTTCAATTTATAGTTATTGTGACCTGGGTAGGTAAAGCCTACACTACCTTATAGGCCCTACACCTGTGTCATTTCATGCTCAAGAGATAATCGTGGGATATGGCAATATTCGGTGTCTATTTGAGGAAATGAGACGCCCCTGGGGAGCAGAAGGTGGTAATGGGAACCTCCGAGGATTCGGCTGGAAGGACCAAAAGTCGGAGATGTCAAACGAGGTGGGGAATCACCCTCTCAGCCCCTTATCACCGTCCCCAGACGCCTCACCCGCCCAACACTCGGGCGCTGCGGGCTTAGCCTACTTACGCCTTCCTCTGGGAGCCGGAAATTGGAACGTGCCGTTTTCGACCGCCCCTAATCAAGGATATCTAAGGAGGCTCGGAGGTTGGGACGATTCAATTGGGAGCCCGTCAGATTCGTAATAAGTACTGCGGCGAAGCCGTACCGGCACTGAGGAAAATTGATCAGGGCCGACATCACTAGCTGTTTAACCTCAATCTTGAACGCAGCGAACAGAACGCTGACATTAAAAATGTTGGTGTAAATCATTACACAGTACACTACTTTACTGTAAAAATAAACAATCAGTGCTCACGAAGTGAGTCACATAATAGCCCATTTTCTCGTAAGGAGATCCGCGTGAAATAGACGCTTCCTGCATTGAATGGGACACAAAATGGCTTTGGAGCTCACTCACCTGATCGATTACCTCTTATGCCTCTTCAGTATTCTCCCTTGAGCCTACCTCTCAAAGTTCAGCTTCCTTCGTCGAATAGGAGACAAAATGAGTCACTACCGATCACGTGATTTCCAACTCCCAGTAGCGGGTAATGTCGAATAGCCACGAGGTGGTAGGCGTCTAGCGACTTGGAAGTTAAGGCCAACACCATCAGTTGTATTTGAGCCATCAGTGAATAAGAGAGTATGTCCTGCATATCGCTAGATTGCCTCTGAGTAAGGACATCTGTGGATACGTGGGGGTGCATTGCTCTTGATCCCATTCCTCAAGTAAAACTTAACGCGCATTCCGGACAACGTCCATGGAGGGATGGGGACTTCAAAAGGGACCAGAGGATATCCCTCTATGCAGTCTCACCTGGTGAGCTCGTGAACACGAATGCCCAATGAGCGAGATCGAGTCTGGAGCCAGGAATATGTTTCATGCAGGGGTAGTAGAGTTGCCAGGGTATGCTGTGGGTGCTCTGGGAAATAACGAAGGCACTCTGCATAGCGGAGTGTCAGTAGATTTCGCCTAATCTTTAGTGGCACCTGGAAGGAGGCTGACGGGGTAGTTTGAAAGGCCCCAGTGGCCAAACGGAGACTCTTGTTTAATATAGGTTCCACTTTACGCAGCAAGGACTTTCTTGCTGATCCATAAACTGCAGACCCATAATCAATTCTTGATTACACCACAGCATGAAAAATCCTTAAGATGACTTCCTGTTGGGCGCCCCAACTATAGTTAGATAGGGCCTTGAGCAACAGTACATCCTGCGTAGTAGCCTGGCAAAAATACTCAATATTCTGGGTCCACCGCAGCTGGCGGTCAACTATGAATCCAAGGAAACGTGTGTGTATGTGTGTGGAGTAAGGTATTGTGACTCCACTAATTGTGAGTGGATAATCATCATGTGCTTTGCGCTTTCTGCAAAAATGGATGGAGGTTGTTTTTGCAGGTGAAAAACTAAAACCTCGCATCTGCGCTGTTTGATAGATGGTATCAATAGCACATTGCAATGTGCCACTCAAATTTTTCAGCTCGTTGCCTCGCTGGAGGATAATTAAGTCATCCACACACAGTAAGGGACTAATATCCTCTGGGAGGTTATCAACGAGGCCATTTATAGCGACCATAAACAGGGTGCAACTAAGCGCAGAGCATTGAAGGATGCCATTCTCCTGGAGATGACATTCCCAAGGCGCACTCTGAATTTTCGTTGAGAATGAGAAGGAAGCCCAGCATGGACCCTCCCACTTCCCACTGCTGCAGCCTTTGCAAGACGTTATGACGCCAAGTGGTGTCATAAGCTTTATCAAGATTAAAGAACACACCAACGGCAATGCTCCCTGACCAAAAATGCGTCCTGGATATAAATCTCAAGAGCTGAGAGTTGGTCAACTGCTGAGAACCGTTTGCGAAAACCATATATAGCCTGATATTAGCTGATGAGGCAGTTGCTCTCAAGAAACCATACCAGGCGATAGTTGACAATTGCTTCCAGGATCATGCAGCAAGTATGGGAGATGGGTCTGTAACTAGCAGCCTCACAAGGGTCTTTGGTCTCTTTGTGCAGAGGAAAAATGACTGCCTCCCTCCAGGAGGAAGTATTGGAAATAAATATTATCTTTTTTTTTCAATTCAATTGAAGTACCGAAAATTGAAAAAACGCGAGGATGAAAATAGTAAAGAAACGATTTTATAGAAAGTGGCTAAGGTACCTTCAACTTCGTTGTTTTATTATACCTGTCTGTTTATACTTGCTTGGTTAGAGGCAATGCAGAAAAGAAAGTTAAGGCATTCTCAGAAACCCGTAAATACTTTCATTTTTAAATAATTATTTTGACTTGAATATTTATGTCTTTATTCAAATATACGTCACGTTTATTCAAAACATAAAGTACAAACAAACGAAACACCCCAGATCTTCACGTACAACTGCACTGTTGCTAGGGAAGTTCAACTCCGTTGGTTTTCATCCCAAGAAAATCGATCACCACTAATTGGAAAGCTCACAATCTACCTCAAAACATCACGCTGTCGAATTCCCCTTTCCCTTTCTCCCTATTCCATGAAACAAGTAATCAATTTGGAGTGTATATTGTTTTAAATTGTGGCGGGGGCTTACTTCTCTGGGGGACTGGGTAATAACAGGAATTCGACGGCAAGATGAAGCAGGAACCAACTAATTCAGTTATTTATGACATGGTTACCGCGATCAATCCTGATCAGCTGAGTCACATGAATTCTCTCCTTTTCACTCAAGAAGAGTGAATTTTGAAACGAAAACTCTTTGGTACATTTAGTACCGAAATGACGGACTCCATTTTAATCAGCTTAGTGAACTCAAGTCTGTTTTCTCTCACCCTAGGAATTTTAAATTTGATATGGAGCCTCTCTGTTATATCAAGAGACAATTGAAATTATGGGCTTTTCTCTGATAAGCTGTGTGAGATAAATTCTCTCCTATTCACCCTAGGAAATTTAAAAATTTGACAGGGATCCTCGATGAGAGATCAAGAGGTAAATACAAATACGCATCCCATCCTGATCGGCTGCTTAAGCGCAGAATCTCTCATTTTCATCCTAGGATGTTGAAATTAGGTAGGAAGACTCTCAGGGGCAAGATGAGAAAAATTAAATGACATATCTTCCTTTCCAGGTTGATTCTAGGTTTTGGAAAGTCTTGGTAAGCCCCCCCCCCCCCCCCTTTATTTATTTATTAATTTTTTTTAATGTGGAAGGTCAGAAATTAGTGTGGAATTCCATTACTTTCTTTTGGACCTTTCACCATTTCATAATTGATTTCTGCCATACGTAATTGGAAAAATAATATGTTAAGGAACGACATATATCCATGATCTTGTGTTTCTTCCATTAAGGAGGTAATTATTAAATAGGACCCTCCCAGGCTCTCAAAACCAACTACAGTTACTGAACAAGCAGCTGGTTGATGTTGTGAAAAGTTCTTCATTCATTTCAAGGGAAAATCACGTCTAAGCATCTGGAACTCCGGTATCTCAACGACAAATATTGTAGGACCCTGCTTTTACCCTCTATAAGTATTATTGCAACCATTGAAGATAAAATTACTCCATCAAAGTCTTCCAAAAATTCAATAGAACCGTAGAGCATGTGAGCATTCTGTGAATAAAATAAATATGTAATCATGTAAAAGGTAAGGAAGGAGGATTGTGGTGAAATTATTTGTTCAGATAATGTCCTATCCCATACTTTTTAGAGGTCATGAAAATGTGCTCGTCATATCCTCCCTTCGTTCACAGATAATATACACATTGGAAACGTAACAGCCAAATATTTTGATTTAAAAAAAAAAAAACGAAAGCTAGGAAAAAACGATTATTTCCACGAAAAATGGAGAGTTATTAAGTAAAACCGATTTTGACGATTAGGCCATCCATCATCAGTAACAAACAATAACTGAACACATATTAGAAAGGACACAGCTTACATAGTCACAGGTGAAGGGAGAATGGATCCCATTAGTGGAAAGAAAGGAAGGGGGCGGGAGTAAGCAAAGTGAAGGGGGATTTCTCTCAAATCAGATGAAGTGAAAGGACGGGAAAAATCACTCAATATGGTTTCAAAAGTTTGAAGGCATAATTGCAAGCCTTATAGAAATGGACATATCAGTGGTGAAATGTATTGAGAGATATCTTCATTTAAACATTTTCCAGATCAGTCGCTTTTGGTAATTTGGAATTTTTTAAGTAGGTACATTCAACATACCACCCTATGAGAAAAAATGAAGAAATCCTACAAACTGTCTGTCTGTCAAATCCAAATTTTAACTATTATTGGATTCCTTAAGATGTTTTGCAAATGTCGACCTACCCTTATTTTCCCTGAAATCCTCCCGATGCTTGTCTATTCTTCCCCTGAATTTCCTACCAGGTTAACCGCAATATTTGTAGCCACAAGACCATTTTAGTATATTAGTCCATTTTCATCCTGAAAATTGATTTTGTCCTTAACGGATCCTATTGATTCTTAAATAATATTTCTAGTTTTAAAACCCATTTTGTAACCTCCCGATGATAGAATTTTTTTTGTATTGAATGTGTGTTCAATTATTGTTTGTTACTGATGACGGCCTAACCGTCCGAATCGATTTAACATTTTAACTCTTTATTTTTCGAGGAAATAGACAAGGCTTTTTCACTACCTTCCGTGTTGAAATGGGTTTCCACAACTTTGTCGCGAGTGATTTAGTTCGTATTTTGATTTTCTAGATAGCCTGTCCCAACATTCATTTGGAGGTTCTCAACAATTGTCTTGACACTTCTGTTTCCATTTCGCAGTTGGAATTGTTGAAGAGCATCGTGTCAAACTGCAAAAGTATTTACTATTTCCATAGAAAATGTCTTATCTACATTGGACGTAAACAGGGGAATCCTTTTAACTGCTAAGGATTCATTTCAGGAAACAATGTGCTAGAGCTCCGAGGTTTCGCCAAGTGACAAATGGTTAATGAAGTTTCGAAGGCTTTATTGCCGCGTTGAAATCATAATTATCGAAGGAATAATTCATGAGGTTTTCCTCCCGGTTTACATAGCTCGATTCCATTTTCCCGAAAGAGACGGAATTATAACTTGACAAGGCAACGCTTTGTGGGGCTGCCCGATAAACTTTAAACTTTTGATACAGGCAGGCATGGGCGGGACCGACCGAGTGAAAGTAGTTCGTATTCCCTTTGTGGCGAACTTTGCGGATTCGTTCTCGCGATGGAATAACCAGCTATTTCATCCCTCTATAATATTTGCTATTATAAAGCTGTTACGAAGTTATTGAAAGAAAAAATACCGTTTGAAAGCAACTTTCTACATTCGATTCAAGCGGTCCTAAATAATGAATAATTGTGCAGAGATTAATTTTTTCTATGTGATGCGAAATCTAAAGTCCAGTAGTCGAAGTTGATACAATAAGATTTCACATACAGTGACTATAAGAAACAATTTCTCGTGGGTATTGAATGCAATGGACAACTTGAAGGTACATAGTCCAAGAGCCGAGACTGAAATAGATAGTGAAATAGGTGTATTATTCCTTAATTATATCGCCACTCTGCGCATATGATTGGTATATAATTATTAAACCTCGTACATCATCAACGAAACTTGGTGCTTCGCGCCTCTCAAAAGGGTTCACACCTTTACGGCCCCAGGACCCCACAATTTTATGATTTTTAGTCAATGGCAAACATTTATATGACAAATATTGGGGGGGAAAAAGGTGGAAAAGGAAAGAAGTTAGCCTCAGAGGCCCCTCAGCGTAATTGTAGGTACCTCGTAATTGATTTCATGGTGTCCCAAAGGATCTCCATTTAAGTTTCAGTACCGCAAGTCAATTAGTAAGGAAATGAACCGCTGAGGTTTCTCAGCTGATCAGTGTCCCTCCATAATTTGTAATTGTATTCTAGATGTCCCGAAAGAGCTCCATTTCCAATTTCAGCTTTGTAGGTTGATTAAAAAAGAAATTAGTTTCACGAGCCCGTGTAAAGCAACTTCGAAAACGATTTGCGTTCAATGCAATTTCGTGGTGGTAGGGTAAAATTCTGTCCTTGTAATCAATATGGTGACGTAGAAATAGGCACCTGCAAAGGGAATATTAATGCAATTAATACACCTACACACTTTACCAGTCACCGTGATCTATGTGCAGCGACATTTACGTTTCTAGGTAACTACCGACCGAAAATTTATGAGATAAAATTAAGTATATTCGACGGGTCATCATCTTTCAGTCAATGAGAAATGTGTAATATGAAGTTGAAATTTGTAATATGTGTGTTGCTACTAGTTTTAGCCCTTCGGGCTTATCGTAGTGATATTGAATTTCACACATTTCAATAAACCAAGTGCTCAGAAGAAAGCCCACAAAGCCCCTCAAACCCTACATGGTTGCACTGAAATGTAAATGGAATTCGCAATTTAATCGACGCTGTCATCACGGCCGTCTGACACCACCTCATCCTTCCCTGCTGCTAATCTATCACGGCGACACACCTTCTGTGAGCTGTAAAGTGGCATTGGGAGGCATCGCATCCCCACGTTAAACCATAAATAGGCCGTTAAACCCGATTTACTAACCTGCCAGCTAGGTACAACAAACTGCTCATCGTTTACGGTCACAGAAGCCTCTTTATCGTACGAGACGTTTCGTTTTATAGGAGCTGAAGACTGAGTGATAAATCAATTTTAATTTTCACGGGCTTTTCAACCAGTAAGGGTGATACTATCGAAAGAAATTTACGAAGTAGGCCTTCCTGTCTCTGACTTTTATTTTTCCGTTCAGCGTTTCGCTCTAGTCTTCTTCAGAGGAGTTTAATTCTATCAATCGAATTAAACCCTCGGTATACTGCACGGGGGCTTACCATACCCAAAATCCGGAAGTGTTGTTGTTTCTTTGCACGAGCTAAGCACATGCATATTTCCTAGTAGTTTCACCAAAATAATATAGGAATCTTCAGGGAAAGACTTGAAAGTGAAGCAGTATAGGCATTCAAAAGATAGCAGGCATGTGTATGTCACCATGAATTGGTAAGCGATACCTAATTGGGAGGATTGGTACTTTCCCTAAGTATAATCATTATTTAAAATCCTTTTACTTTTGAATAATTATTCTACTTTGGGATAGTACTTATCATCACTTACCAATACATATCTTATGATTGCCTATAAATGGCAAGTCTTAAGACCAATGGCAGGTCTCAAGTCTTTCCCCGAAGATGCCTATATTATGTAGGCGAAACTAGTAGGAAATATGACTGCAATCAAGTTGAAGAAGCCAAACTAGCATATTCTTCACCCTCAACCACCCACTATTATTCTGACAACCTCAACTAAACAGACTATAACCCCATGCTATGCCTTTCCCACCTCTCCCCCTATCTGCCTTGCATACTCAAAACCTCTGAATGTAAAGCCAGGTTTACACTGTTTCACTTCTGATAAACTTCCAGGGCGAACCTCCAGTACGAATCATCCGTTTTTACACAGTTTTATCCACTTTGTCCGCCTTCATCGTTCACTTTCATCCGCATTGTTTTCGAAATTTTTCCATTCTGTCCGTGCTTGTCCTGATATTCCAATCAAGGGATAGGAATATAGTTTTTCGGACGACTGTTGACATGCTATCTCACGAACTTGTGAATGAAACTTCTATAAATTTACCTCAATCTTGTGCTCCAAAACGTTGGCAGGTGAAACAGAGGATTGCATGTAGAGTCCAACCACTGAAATGACATGGACGTGGGCATTATTCGATAAGGTTCAAATCAATTGAAAATAATATGGTTGCGAGACAAACATGACATCACAGAAACCACGAGAAAAAAGACTGAGGATATGATGAAAAACCAAAAACAAAACGCGCGGGGGGGGGGGGGGGGGGGGGGGCAAATTAACATTGGCAAGTGATCATCCAAGAACAAGAACGTGTGTTTACATTTATTCCCTCCTCGTCCACTGTGGATGATTCGTCCAATCCAAGGTTGCCCTTGTTTGAGTAAGAGTTTGATCCATGTGCCGTCATGGATCAATGGCGGTTATTATGCTTCCCGCTCTTTAGGTTGAGGAGTCTCAGTCAGTTAGTTAGTTAGGTCTAATGACTCATGTTATGTTTGTTCGGTCTTAAGAAGTGGCTTGATTAAAGTGTCCGTTGATATTCAGTTTGCACTAATAAATGTTTTAAGTAACATGTCGAAGTGTTATTCAATAAAGAACCAAACATGGCGCAGCCGAATGTGAATTTAGTGTAATAGTTTTGACTTTAGTAGTGTCATAAAGTGTTATAGTCCTGTAGTAAACTATACCTCATAGTTAGCCACCCTAAGTTATCGACGTCAAAAAGTTATGGAGTTTACTAAACCATCACCTCTGAATTTGGAAGGTGATCTCTCCGTGAATTTCAGAGAGTTCAAAGAAGAAGTGACCAACTATATAATTGCGTCCGAAACTGATAAGAAACCCAGAGCTGTTCAGGTAGCGAGAATGAAAAATCTCATGGGTGGACAAGCACTGAGGCTTTACAATAGCCTAACGACCATTGAGCCAGACAAGGAAACTGTAAATGGTATCTTCGATGTGCTAGAAAAACACTGTGTGCCGAAAGTCAATGACGTCATGGAAATCTTTACTTTTCTCAAAAGGAAGCAGCAATCATGCCAGTCTTTTGAGCATTTTTATGCTGATCTCCGCTATTTAATTAAATCTTGCGATTTAGCTGAGCAAGAAGACAAGCTACTTCGAGCCCAAATCACTATTGGTATTTACTCGGACGATCTTCGTGCTAAATTGTTGAGAGAGAATCCCTCATTAGAAAAAATGATAAACTTTTGCAAGGGTACGGAGCTAGCTGAAACTAATTCGAAAGTAATATCCGATTCTGTCAAATCTGAAATACTGGCTGTCAACAAAGGAGGATATCAACGCTCCCAAGGAAGCTTTGCTCGTTCTTGCGAGGAAGGGAATCGACGCGACTCACAAAAGAAGACCTCAGCCACCCCTAGACCTGAGACGAAGACTGACCAGTGCCGA
Organism: Adelphocoris suturalis; assembly: GCA_030762985.1. Lineage (NCBI taxonomy): Eukaryota > Metazoa > Arthropoda > Insecta > Hemiptera > Miridae > Adelphocoris > Adelphocoris suturalis. Next base: position 20,912,813 of record CM061048.1, on the reverse strand, counting down.
AGATGCGGGTACTTCCATGGAAAACGTAAGTGCCCTGCTGACGGCCAACAGTGCAATAAATGTAGTAGTTTTAATCACTTCGCAAAAATGTGTTTTAAAAATTTGTTAATTAGAGAAGTCAAAAACGAAGCTGAGTCCGAGAGTGATATTGATTTTCATGTGGGTAGTATTATTGCTTATAATTCTGGCACCGCAAAACTTCATAGTATTACTGAGGAGACTGAGGAGCGCGAATGGCTTATACAAATGATGTTAAATAGATTCAAACCTGTGATTTTTAAGATTGATACAGGAGCCCACGCTAATGTACTACCCCTGAAAGTTGTGGATGAGTTTAATGATGAACCATTGATTCCCCAATTAGTAAGTGAGGGGACTATGGCAGACAATTTAATAATCCCTGAATCACAAAGTGAGGGTACTCAGACTGTTCGGATAGAGTTCGAGAATGTTCAAACTCAAACAGAAAGTGCAGAAAATCCCAAAATAAATTGTTTGATCAAAATTCGGCACATTTGGGTCTTTTGGTTTCTTCTGATAGTTGTGAAAGCGGGGTGAATACTAATTTTGCACCTAAGAACGGAATTGATGATCGGGATGATTTCTCAGCTCAAACCCGTGCACCAATAATGGTATTATCAGGAAATATTCGGAAACCTACCCTGTTATTGGTGGGTGACATTAATGCTCGGGGAGTTTCCTCAAAGCTCCATCAACGTTTCATGTCCTACGAAGTGTCCGGTGTAATTGACAGACGAAAGACCTTCACAAATGTTTTGCGTGATATGCAAGCTGACATAGAATCACTAAAGGACGGTGATGTTTTATGCCTAATAGGAGGTAGTGAGGATCTGGCAAGAAATGAGAGCAATGATCTTTTATTTTGTTTAGGTGGGTTACTTCCCATCCTTGCTTCGAGAAACGTGAAGGTGATCATGTTTGGTGTTTCTCATGTTTATGGCTTACCTGATTGGTCCGTGGTCAACGTTGAGATTCAGCGTTATAACTGTGCCCTTGCATCCCTTGCTTCTGAGTTTTGTGGAGTGACCTTCTTGGAGATGCCGGCTGAAAGACAATGCTACACGAGACGCAGTTTTAATTTGAATCGTCGAGGGATGCATCGAATTATAGAAAATATTCTTCGTCTTATCACGCCAGATGCTGACACGAGTGCACATTCAGATTCTGTCGAGGATGGTCATTATGTTCTGGAGGAACCTCAGCCGATACCTGTTATTACATCTCGTAGTTATGGGAATAATTTTTTGTGGTATCGACGAGTAAAAAACCGTTGGATGTAGATGTAACACCTCGGGGTGACGATGACAGGAAATTAGTCCTGCTTCATAATAATGTTGGTAGTTTGCGTTCTAAAATTAATGAAGTTAACCACGTTTTGTCTTATCGTACTGACATTGTCATCTTTTGCGTCACAGAGCATTGTTTGTCTGAAGAGGAGATTCCATTTTACATACCTGAAGGGTTTAGATTGGTCTCCAAGTTCGCAAGACGGACTACTAAAGGTGGTGGTTCGGCCATTTTTTCAAGAAATGATGTTGAGTCAACAGAAATGACTCAGTTTTGCGAGTTTTCTAAGGAATCTGTCTGTGAAATCTCGGCTATTAGCTTGAGGGGCCAAAATACTTTAATCCTTTGCGTATATAGACCACCACGGCATGCTAATTTTATTGATTTTTTGGAGCAACTGGACTTTGCATTTTCTTCTGTTGCATTGTTGTCTAAACAAATTGTTTTAATGGGTGATCTGAATATTCACTTCGAGGACTCATCCAACCCTCAATTCTTGAATGAAAAGAACAAATTTAAAACTTTGTTAAAAAAATATGGTCTTCATGTTACTATGACTGAAACTACTAGATTTCCATACCCTGGTCAGTCGGGTCGTCCATCTTGTATTGATATCATTGCTACAAACTTTGCTCCCGAATGGTACTCAGCGTGTGTTAGTGATTTGCGGTTTTCGGACCACTGGGGAGTCGAGCTCCATGTACGCCGGAGTATTCCACCAGCTGACCCTCGCGTTATCATCACTCGAAAATCTAAGCCTGAGAACCTTGTTGCGCTCAAACAGTTGTTAGCCGGTCTCACCTGGTTTGAGGTTTACTCTGCTGATACCCCTGAATTGGCTTCTGAAATCTTCCTCAATTTGCTTTTGACCGCTCTTGATTCCGCCTGCCCCTGGATCTCATTCAGGGCTCGCTTGAAGAATTCCCGATACAAACCAGTAATTCCTCAAGAACTACTAAAACTCCGTAGTCTCTATATTGGCTTTAGAGACCTTGCTGCTTCAACTAGGCAACAAATTTTTATTGATAGATCGAAGGAATACAGAAGGGAGTACAGAGCTGCCTTGTTGGAATTACATAAGGATCATAATGATGATGTTATCACTTCTGCACCCAACAAAGTAAAGGCTACTTGGCAACTTGTTAACTCCAAGTTAAACTTAAAGTCCAAATCTACTTCTTCGCAGTCTTCTGAGCTTGATGCACAGGGTTTCAGTGATGTTTTCTCTGAGGTGTATAAGCTTTTCCGGCCAGATGCTGAGTCCCATGCCTCCATGCTTGAGTTTCTTGCTGCTGCTCCCTCCGTTTCGAATGGCTTCAATCTCCGTGACGTCTCAGTGGAGGAAGTTTATGATGTTATAATAAAATTGAAAAATACCAGTTCTGCAGATATTTTTGGAATCACAACCGCAATGATCAAGTATTCTGCAAATTATTTAATAGAGCCTCTGAGCCATCTCACTAATTTGTATTTCAGGGCAGGATACTTCCCTAATTGTCTGAAGTTTTCAGCCGTTACCCCTATCCCAAAGAAAGGTAAATGCTCGAATTACGATGATCACCGACCTATCTCGAAATTGCCGATCCTGGTTAAGATTATTGAACACTTGGTCCTTCGTCAAATTGGTGAATATTTGGATTCATCCTCAATTATCCATGATCAACAGTTTGGGTTTCGTCGTGGCAAGAGTACAGGTTTGGCTGCTGTCTCCTTGGTATCAGGTGTTCTGAGTCATCTTGAGGACCGAAAGCATTCAGCTATCCGTCTATATGACCTAAGTAAGGCGTTTGACCTTGTACCGCATGACAAATTGCTGCTAAAGCTGGCCCATTATGGTTTTGGACAAGGCACCCTGAAATTTTTCAATGACTATTTGGTTGGATGGAGGCAATCAGTTTTTTTCAATGGGTCTTGGTCAGAGGCAGCCTTAATCCCTTGTGGAGTTAAGCAGGGTTCGGTCCTAGGGCCTTCTTTGTTCCTGCTATTCATAAATGATCTTGCTTACCAATTTCAGAATAGACGGGGAGAAATATTTTTGTTTGCGGATGATATGACGGTGTTGGATTCTGGTTCTGACGAGGTGAATCTTGCAGCTGGTTTGCAGTCTTCGGGGGTCTTGATCAGATCCTGGTGCTCTTCAAACTCGCTGAAATTGAATGTTGACAAGACGCAAGAAATAAAATTTTGTTTGAATGGCAGGCTGGAGAATCCTGTAAGTTTCCTGGGTTTCGGAATCGATAATCGACTCTCCTGGACACATCACCTGGATCATCTTTCATCGCGTTTGGCTTCTTGCAATTTCGCCCTCCGCCGCCTTTCTGGTTCAGTGTCGTTGCCGGTTCTGCGTGCTGTGTTCTACGCTCTATTCATGAGCCGAGTGTCATATAGTGTGATCCTGTGGGGCAGTTCTGGTGGTGTTCTCTCTATATTCAGACTGCAGAAGGCAGCTGTTAGAATTATCTTTGGTCTTGGTTACCGAGAAAGTTGTAGAGGTTACTTTAAGAAATTGAATTGTTTAACTGTTCCCTCACTATATGTATTGGAGTGCTTAAAGTTTGTAAAGAGTAAGATGACCTTAATCAATAGTAACCAGCAACATCATAACTATAGTACGCGTTCATCTAACCTATTATGCCCCCCTTTTGTACGTCTCTCTGCTTCTCTACGTAACGATCCCCTGCAAAACGGAATCCGTTTCTTGAACAGACTACCAATTTCATTAAGAGAATTGCCGGACAAGGCTTTCCTGAGAAAATTAAAATGTATCCTGGTCGAAGCCGAACTTTATGACGTACCTGAGTTTTTCAATTTAAATTTTATTGACTAGCATGCCGAGGAATATTTATACCAGTACTCGATGATGCTTAATTTTAGTTTAGTTTATTGCTGGATGGGTACCTCCATTGCAGAAGAAAATATATTTAATTTATATATATTATGTCCGACTGATCAAGCTGTTACTTGACCACATTTCTAATCATATTTAATAGGTAAGTTAAATTAAGTTTGTTATTTTATGGTTAGGTACGTCAATCTAGCAGAGGAATTTTTGTACTAGTACTCTGTCTAGCTTATTTCGACCTCATTTGTTTTCAATTAACTGAATATTGTTTTTGTTAAAGGTTGTTTATAGTTATTTTATATATATAGAGAATGTGAAAGTATTTATTGTGTGTGTGAGTGGTTGTGTGCAAGGTCTGTTCCTGCGATGCCGATATGGGGTTGCTTGGTCGGCCCTGGGGGCGGCCCTCCTTGGTATGCGTTGAATCTCTTTTGAGATTTGATTGGCCGGGCATCTGTCTATGACGGATGCTCGGCCCGGGGAGCCGCCATGGTGGGTGGGGCCTGGGGTCGGCCGGGTGGCTCCTGGCCGGCGGTTGGGGTGACTTGCCACATTCGTCACATTGCTTGTTAATGCTGGATATGTTTTTACCTGCCTTCGTCTACTTTTCTTCTATGATTGTGTTTCTGTTGACTTTTGTAATGCCAGTTTTGGCCACTACAAATAAAAACGATTTGATTTGATTTGATGATGTTTCATCTCTTTTGACCAGAACACCAGTTAGATTAGAGGCATTTGGAGGCTTCAAAATTCAGCCTGTTGGCTCGATTAGACTTATACTTCGCCACAATGATATAGAACAGTATGTAGAGTTCATTGTGGTGGACCAAGAAAAAGAAAAATGTACTCCACTTTTAGGCCTGAAAACTAGTGTAGATTTTAAGCTGGTGAAACGAATTTATACGGTAAACGTTCCTTTGTCTTGCGCAGAATTTATAAAACAAAATAATGACATTTTTCATGGTGTAGGTTCCTTCCCAGACGTCTGCTCTCTGAAACTCAGAGAAGGTGCTGTCCCTCAAGACGTGTTCCATATAAGGTTAAAGATAAGTTGAAACTTACGTTGGATAGCTTAGAGAAAAATGGGGTCATAGAAAAGGTCATTGACCCACCTGAATGGGTCAATAGCATAGTTATTGTAGAAAAACCTGATTCGTCCCTCCGACTCTGTATAGATCCTCAGCATCTTAATAAATATTTAGTTAGAGATTATTTTGAAATTCCCACCTCTGAAGAGCTGTCTTTGGCCATGGCTAATAAATCATATTTTTGTTTATTTGACCTTAAGCAGGGCTTTCACCAGGTAATCCTGGATGAGGCCTCTCGAAACCTGTGTGCATTTTCATCGCCGTTTGGTACGTATAGGTTCCTGAGAGCACCTTTTGGGTTATCATGTCTTCCAGAGTTACCTCCTGCTCTTACCGTTACCGTTCGTAAGTAACGGTACCGTTACGTTACCGTAAGTACCGGTACCGTAACGTTACCGTTACCGTAACGGTAACTCCTACTCCAGAGTTACCGTTCGAAATTACCAGTTCCCATTGACAGTCTTCGACCCAAAATCATAATTGACCCCACAGTAAGAGCTAAATCAGGCCAAAAAGGTTACTATGATAAATCTAGTCGCATTCCTGATGAGTTTGTTGAAAGAGATAGGGTGTTGGTTCAAAATCCTAAAACAAAAATCTGGGAGGAAGGTGTGATTTTAGCTATGTTAGGACCTCGCTCCTATCTGGTGAAAGTTAAAGGTAGGGTTTTTCGGAGAAATTCAGTTTTTATGAAGAAGAATAGAGCAGGAGGTAACTCTGATTACTATAACTACTCCTATTTTATTAATGACCCCAGTAATGAAACTGAAGATGACCCAGATACTAACGTTGAGGATGATAAACCACAAAACTCTGACCCACTATTTAGGAATCCTTCTGTAGATAGCCCCAATATGGCTACAAATGAGAATTCACAGCAACCTCAAGTTAATGTAAACCCCTCCAATGTGAACCCTTATCGAACGAGATCTGGTCGTGTTGTCAGTCTTCCTTCTAGATATAGAGATTGAAGATTTGTGATGTCCTTGAGTTAGTCATGATGATGTTATGTTTGATGTATATGTTTTCGATTTGTGATGTTTTCTGTTTAACATAAGATGTTTGGTGCCTTTCGATTTATGATGCCTTAAACCTGAGTTTTGTACATGTAATACCTCATGTTTAATTGTTGAGCTTTATACTATTGTGTTGCATATTAATATTTCATTTTGTTTAAATGTCTTTGAACATTGAAAGAGGGGAAGATGTTTGAGTAAGAGTTTGATCCATGTGCCGTCATGGATCAATGGCGGTTATTATGCTTCCCGCTCTTTAGGTTGAGGAGTCTCAGTCAGTTAGTTAGTTAGGTCTAATGACTCATGTTATGTTTGTTCGGTCTTAAGAAGTGGCTTGATTAAAGTGTCCGTTGATATTCAGTTTGCACTAATAAATGTTTTAAGTAACATGTCGAAGTGTTGTTCAATAAAGAACCAAACAGCCCTCGTTAAAAGCCCCGTTCATCGTTCATCCGAAAATCAATCCGGATTGAGTTCGTTCATCCTTCAATTTCATCGTTCACTTTGGATGAAGCGAAAGCGAAATGCAGTTTAAATGATTCACTTTGGGTGATCAATGGTGGATGATACTCTAAAGTGAACCAGTGTAAATGGGCCTTAAGCTAGAATTCATCCACAAGTGCTTGATGTGCCTGTTTTCTTCCAGGGCACTGAGAGCCGGGCGTGGTTCAATTCGTTAATCAAGCAGTTACCTACACACTAATTTGAGAGATAACATTTTAACAGAAATAATACGATATTTTACAGAAAATTCGCTCATGCGACCATGCAGAAAACTGAAACTTCTCATTTCTTAATAAGGACCATTTCTGGAAATGTTCCTTCACAATCATTATTTTATTAGTACTAAAGTTTACAACGTAAGACTTACATCCTTTGGAAAGATGAGTGCCGTTGGTTGAGTTTCTTCAATATGCCCTTGTATTATGGTATAGTCTAACCTTACTTCTGCACTCAAAGGGGCACAATGACTACGTGCTCAAATTTCAAAAAATGTCCTTGGTAAATCACTAAAACAGCAAAAACCGGTTAAAAATCGTTGAATTCATAAAATTTTGCGGAATATTACTCAGAAAAATTTCAACAACTATGGAACATTGAAAATTTTTACAAATGTTTTGATAAAAAATGTATGTACTTAAATTTAATTAAAAAGTGCTGAAAAAATACTGTGCAAAAAAGTACTTGTAGTAGGTGCAACCTTGTACTTGTGTACTTACTGCAAAATTTTTTTTATAATTGCAAAATTCGGTATGTACAGCCAAACATAATTTAGAAACGGATATCTACTTTAATTGTATAATTTAATATATCTGAACACACGATTCTACAGATTTTCAGAATTTCTTACTTCTTTCAGAATTTTAAAACAATTTGACATGAATATATTGGAAAATTATGAAAGTTTGCTCATGTGCGGTTCCTGCTTGTCTGGAACTTTTTTCTATGTTGACCCCTTAATTTTATGCTGCAACTAATTTGTAGAATAGTTTCATTCACTCGGAAAAAAAATTTCAAGTCAAAAGAAATAGGTTTTTAGGGGTGGGCTCGTTGCAAGATCTTATGAAGCTAAATGACGGTCAAATTAGTCGTGGCGTATATCTGTCTTTTTACAAACAACTCTCCGCCAACGCTCCTGTATCTTGACCGAAGGTACTTTTGATTGTTGGTATTTATATCCAAAGAACTGTCTGTAAGTAGATTTTTAGTACTCTAGCTGTCAGAATGTGCAAGTGTTCAGTGTGAGTTCAGTGCAAAGTTTTAATTACGCATTCCGGTAGTGTATTTTTGTCTTATTGAGGGTTGGTATAACGTACATACCTATCTTACCTAATTGTTTGGCAACAATGAATGTTATCCCTATCGTGTAAAAACCAATTGTTACTACAATGAAACCTATTTTGTTATTCACTCGGAAAAACAATTGAAAATGTTGAGGACATCTGCGATAAAAAGCAGAACTAACACGATACTGACTAATCAAAGAAATGTTCGGTAACAGTAAGTTCATTTAGTGACAAAAGAAAACTAGCAACTCCAGCGAAGCAACGAACGCTTTTTGAGCTATGTTCTTCCTATCCCCTTGATGAGAAGCCAACACAGTCCAGCCTTCTTAATTTGATCGAACCGGCTACTTTTTCAAAGAACCTTCCGGAGCTGGAAAACGGATGTTGGTCTCAAAGTTGCTTTCTATGTAAAGAAGAAAACAGGGCAAATGAGTTTTCTCAGTGGTTTTTCTTATCCAGGGGTATCTGGGGTTTGTAAATGTGCTGGCTGCAAAAAGGAAAACACTCTCACACAGCTTTTCTGGTAAATAAGTAATGCCATTAGTAGCCGTGAGGTTGTCAATCTGAAAAGTAATTATACCCTAGACCAGGCTATTGCAAACTGATTACGAGTAATTTCATTAGATTGTTCAACATTCAATCCGTAGTGTGTCAGTTACTGAAATCTCTTACATATACGTAATTATTCGAAATTTTATTATCTGTTTCTCAAACACCATGCATTCAAAAACTGATTTCGACTCCGAATTTGGATTCTGCTTGGAGAAAAAGGGATGGCATCGTGATTCAATAATGACTTGTTCCCATGTTTCCCGGAAAATCAAAAAACTGTGCATTGGACCGATTTCGTTTGAATTCGGGGACTTGGATATGCAAGTTTTAGGATGATATCCTATGCATTTCGTCGCGGGTGTAGCACCATTGCTCATGCGCAAACCTGAAATCGGTTGTTACAAACGAAACATCGAAACAAATAAGCCCATTTTTACGAAATGGTCAGGTAGTGACGGTTAGCTATTAGTTAGTCTCATACATATAACTTGAATGGTGAATTGCGTTAGAACTGTGGTAGGTGTGCGGTCGTGCAAACAAAAGTCACACTGGAGCCCACTCCGTATGACTCTGACTACGGACGACTAACGAGACGATTGCGACCACTCCCCGATCTCCAAGATTCACGAATGAGCGAGAAAAATTGATTTTTAGGTGAAATATGCCCGTAATTGACCAAATTTTTGAGTTCGGCTGCGTATTCTAAAATTTTCTGTGTGATCTCCTCACACGGCTGTCCCCTCAGTCTTATTCAAGTCATGGTTTGCCTCAACGATCAGAATTTAAGTGCCCAATTTAATTTATCACCTCACGCCAATTCTCCCAACTTGGATACGTTCAGACGTGATAGGTTCGTCTTCGATCAACCTAATTATCGTTGTTAACTATTCTCTGGTTAACCCCTAATGACAAGGTATAGAAAATCGGAGCCAATTCGAAACCTAACTTTTATGAGTTCTGTCCAATACTCGATGCACTGTGGGGCTCTGTGACTTGTTCTACTTTGAAGTTGTATAAAACCTATTCGGAGAATCGGAAATATATTTTTAAAAAATACTATACGTCAATCAATTCAGAATTGAATGCAGATTTTAAAAAAACAAAAATTTGAAATAGTCGAAAAAATTCATTAGGTACCTACATTCATTTTGGTTTTGGGTTTTGGTTGGTTATTTTGGTTTGTTTCGTTTTGGTTCTGGTTTTTTTTGTTATATTCCCCAGAAGTGAGAAAGCTATACTGCCCATTCAACTTGACAGACTTTTTTTCCTCGCATGCAACATCAGATTTGAATGAAGTACTTATCCTTTGTACAATATACAACTGATCCTAATGCACGCCTTTTCCTCGAAAGCACTCCAGGCATTTGCATCACGAAGAAGTTACAACACGGGCATAATAATGCCAGAACTCGTAACCGCCTCCGCCCAGGCTCTCCATAACTTACACGAAATTCACATTTAATGGCGACAGAAAAACAAGCAACACTCATTAGCTCTCGCGCTAATGGCACATCTCAGGGCTATATATCATTGCATTAATAAAATATTAACTCGGCTGGATCTACAACAAGCCAGCCTTCGGAATTTCCTTCTCATGCTACGGTGTTTCAACTTGCGTGTTCATCAAGTTTACTTCCGTCGCGTTCCGTTCTTGAAAATGCCGTTCGTATTCAAGTTCATCATTTGTCTGGGTCTAGTCGAGGAATTCTCGTTTGTAATTGTGACTCTTGAGACGTGAGTTGTATAGTTGAACTGTTTTCCCGAGGAAAAATTCGAGTGTAATATAACCTTCTCATCTCCGTACCTTTTGGAGAACAAAGTAAACTATTTTACAAATGCTGCAAATCGTTACACAATGGTTTCGTATTTTCAGCATTGAATAGCCCATCTATCAGCATTTTCAGCATTGAATCGTTACACAATGGTTTCGTATTTTCAGCATTGAATAGCCCATCTATGTAGATCGCGGCCCATCAATAATTATCGTTTGGAGCCTATGGTTATTATCCTAATAATACTACATGGACGAGGGCACCTATCAAATGAAGATAAATTAAATTATTAAAAAAATAAAACAAAATAAAATAAATAATTTACCCTAAGCACCCCGTAATTTGTTACACAATTTTGTTTCATAGCAGCACCCTTAATATGTGGAATGGGAGGCTCAGAAGTACACCAAACGAAGCTTCACATTTCAGATTCCCATTCTCTCCTTAAAATTTAATTTATTTAGTGCAGTAGGAGTGGAGAAATTTTTTCCGTGTGTCACAATCTTGAGTATCAAAGTAGCCCAACATTGTGATATGATTTCTTCCAGCTAGAAACACCTAGTACATTGTAGAGGGTTATAATTTCAAAATTCTAACATTCACTAAAGGATATGGTAAGGGGTAAACTGATCCTTTTTCCAAAATAATCAATCATTACACAATTTCGAGAGTAAATCAGTTGTTCTTCGATTTTCTGAATTTTTAATGGATGGTATTTTTAGTGATAGGAACCAGACCATCCACCATTGACTGTCACTATAAAAATGAGAAGATGACATTTAAACAGGTAAAATTGAGGGAAAAATAGTTTCAGAAAGTTGGCTACTAAACTTCCGATTTTTCACCCAAGGATTAATGAGACGTAAGCAAATCAACATTTAAAAGCGACAATGCCAGCAATTCATAGCTGATGTTGTAGTTAACACTTTGGATTAAGAGAAATTTCTCTTCTTCTATGGTAACACATGTAAACTTACCAGGTTTTTGATTTGAATCAAAATAGGCGAGGCAAACCACACTTCTCAGCGTTTTTGAACACACTCACACACACAAAGAAATGCTATCCGAATTATAACTTGGATAATGATGTAGCGCAGCCATGTGGAATGAATTTCAGCTTTGAAGTTATCGCTATAGCCAAGAGAGGGCAATGCCGCCCCTAAAACCATTGTTTAGAAGGTAGGTAATTTTCCTATTAAACGGTATGAGATTTGAGGTAATGATTGAATTTGATGAATTGTTCAATCGTCTCGAAGGACCACATTCAAATTTGAAGGAAACAGTATAAGACTGACTAGGCTTGATTCAAAGAATGTAGACAGAACATAGTATTGATATAGATAAATAAGAAAATGTATATTCATAAAAAAAAGTCATGAATAGTTGCGATAAAGGAAATCTTAATGTCAAAACAAACCCCCTTTTCCAGAATATGAAAGATACATAAATACTACTCACTGGTGCACCAGATTTTTTACCCCAATAGGTGGCGTAGTCCTTCTCCAATAAAGGTAAGGCAGAAGGGAAAATCAATTCGCCGAGAGTCCCAGATGGTCGGGTTTCTTGAGTGGACACTTCCTTTTCTTCGAGACGATCCGTAGCTGTCCGTAACCAAAGGCCCAGCCGCTCGGAATTCGAAATGGGTAGTCCGTTCAACAGGTGGGGAACCTAGGTGAGTGAATTTCTGAAAATAGTCCCGCTCTCCACTTGGCGAGTGCAGGAAGCTTTTCTTCTATCGAGAACTACCTATGCCAATAAATAATTAATAGGAGCTTGCTCAGCACAGCAAGACAATTTATGACTGCGCAAATCGAAATGATAAATTGAAGAGGTTCTAATGGCGATGAGAACGTGGTTGTAAAAATGAAAAATCGGAAAAAGTGACCAGCTGAGAATGGTTGTGGAAGTGTTTAGTAAAGTCCAGCATCGTACAGAGTCTCTCCGTGATGACTTGCACAAAATTTGGCACTTCACTCACTTTCAACTACCTCCTTCACTCAAACAATTCTAGATTAATGTAATATAAATTTTAGGTGCAATAACTATATAAGTTAAACAAGTTCATAAACAAAGATAACAATATAATAATTAATTATTCAAACCTAAGAAGGCTCTTGATCCAAGCGGAACATCCAGTTACAAGACTGTGGCCACCTCAGTAGGAGGTTGTTGTGCTTTAGTTGATTAAGATGCCACTAAGAATGATGATTATGAAAAGGTAAGCTGCCTCTTGTTGTAGAATAGAATACGACCCAAAGAACCATCATGTCACAGTTTCGGGAGCCTGTCAGAGTTGGGTCATTCTACGATATGATTTTTTGGGCTAATGTGAAAAATCAGGCTGTCGTATCAACCGACCACCTTTTCCGGAAGGTTATAAGAAGAAAACATCATCTCTCTCTCCTTGTTTCGTGTATCTCGACCCTGCACGACCTTCTCAGAGGGTAATGCGACGGAAAAGGATTTCTCTCGCTCCTTTTTTCCACGAATCTCATGCCGGTGAACAAAAACTGAAGAACTAAAATCATCCTTCCTAGGCCCTCGACAAAATTGGTGAGTACGCGAAAGATCCCAATCGTAGCCAATTCTGTTTTTTCATACTTTTGTCAGTAGGTAAATTGTATAATATTTTACTGAATACAAAAATAAATACTTGTTTATGAACTGTATAAATTTTGTACTCTATTATTGTACAGGAAACTATATGATAAATACATGTGAAGTTATTTTTATCATTATATTATTTATTTATTTATTTTTATTTTTTGTAGTTGTTGCAATAATCCCTTCACATCGGATTAATCGGGCAGGGCTCCGGGCCCAAGATCACCAGTTAGAGAGTCTACTGTATTGTTGTGGCCCGACTTATATTTAATATAGCTTTTACTAATAAAGATGCGTGTCGGACCAGCAAGTCCAAGCAGACAAGAAGCACTTTAGAGACATATGACGTCACCTCAACTTCACGCAGTTTGGGAAACGGTAGACACCTTGCAGGCCAAACTCAACATGAATACGGAATCGGATTGCCCGATGGTATCATCACTATTTCGCCAATTCTCGATTCAGTCACATCAAAACCATATGGGCGTTTCGCACTCCGGCCTCTACCTATCCATCGTCCGTGAGGAACGGTGTCTAGCAGGCCGGCCTCAACTTATCCAGTTTAGACCCTAACACGGCCATTATCCTTCGGTGAGATAAGGCCAGTGATTCCCACTCCGGCCTCTTCTCTCGTTGAATAGAAGAGAATCAAATAGACTCTGTATTACATGGTTTGGGGTTTTGGCCCTTACATATGTCATCTAAGAATTGGTACATAATAGGTACATTATACGAAACACGAAACACAATAAATTAGGAACGGTATTAAATAATCAAAAAGTAATGTTGAAAAATTCCTCAACATTATGACAAGGGTTTCCCAGAAAATGTCTCCTTCACACGTAACGGTCTGCTGGATAGCGTGCGCAGAGGAATAGGGTAATAGTTGAAAAGCAACAGTGAAGTGGCAACGTGTGATCTGTAGATTGCAACACCCCCTGATTTAATATACATGTTTGGCTTCACCTGACGAGACGCAGGTCACGTAATCATGAGTAAAACTGATAAGTTTCAGTATCTATAAATGTCATTAATGGTAAGGATTCCATATCTTTTGAAAAAAGGACGACAAGATGTCAAGTTGCCAAGTTATCGACTCCTGCTATGATTCTTACCTACAGCTTTTTTTTTTGGTAGAGAAATACCCTTGCCGCAGGTGAGTTTCCCCAAAGTATGATACACGACCACATGACCGCAGGGGACACAGTTGATCTTGACGTTATCTCGCATTCCGGCCACCCACATTCCTATATAACTTGCATTTTCGGATTCAGTAACCATAACAACCTACTTACTCTCCTAGTTGCTAGACCTCCGTGCTTTTTTTTTTATCATAAATATATAGGTAATAATTAAAAAGGCACCAATAGTAGTAAAATAAATCTTACAATTACATTGACATAGGCATCTAACGGCGGAATTATAATGAGATAAAATAACATAAATGTAGAAGACAAAAATTACTCATCATTTTGGAATTAAAACAAATTCGATTTTCCAATAAAGGAATTTTTTTGACATTATATCAGCTGGTCGATCGTCGTAGTTCATAAATAGAGGGCATTTTCATGAAATTCACGCACGAGTTTTCAAGCACATTCATGGGCATTATTCTAAGGAAACGTCTGGCGATTCATGATTTCAATCCGCCAAACGGCCAACTGCAGGCGGCCGATTTTTTTTAAATGTATTTAATATTATTATTTATTTAATTTTTTTTAAAATTATTGTTGTTGCTTAGTTGATTTGTCGAATTTACGAATCATGAAACGTAAACCAAAAAATTTCAAAAGGGGACGGGCTTAAGTATATATTAACTTGTTTTCATTTCTTAGTGGAAGCAAAGCTTCACAATTGAAGAAATAACCAATAACATCATTTGTTTGAGTTCCCAAGATTTGACGGCGTCCATTCATCTTTGTTTACCTTCAATTATTACATTTTACTGGCTATCTTTTGATCGTTTTATTCTCCATCAGTTTGTTTTTCACTCCACTGACAATATTTATTCACTCAACCTCCATGTTTTTTGTTGAAATAAGCTCGCGTTTATAATATTCCGCAATGAAACAAGCCGGAAAAACGGATATTTCTCTTTGTGATAACGGGGCAAAAGAACTCGCCTGTGATTTGACACTTTTATAAGTGACGCCTGTCTGTAACAACCTAAATTTATTTTTGAGAGTTGAAAAACCAGAATAACCAGACTAGCTGTTTTTTAAAAGCTTCTTTAATGTTTTTCTTCAGAACGATTCAAAGGATATTTTGATGATTATGCGATAATACAGTCTCTTTCGCCACTTCTCAATGTGAAAAGTATTCCACAGCGATGAGCTGAATATATTGTTATAATCGGGAAGATTTGTAATTGTAGTATACACCCGGACCAGTCGAAACGTCACTCTTATCTGGCCTGGGAGAGGGGGGTCCAGCACTTATATAAAGAGCCAAAAAGGCCTTCAAATATACCATCTGAGTCTTCTTGGTGTTATTATTTCTGGTATACTGCATCCCTTTCGAAGCAATCATTATATTGGCCCAATATAACCAATCTCCACGGGTCCGGGTGTATACTACAATAATAAAATTCACGAGAACTTCGTTTTTAAATTCTTTTGATCAGATACATGGAATTCAAAAGTCTAACAATCCAAGAGGAAAAGCGTTCTCAGTAACTATGGAGATTAGGTTGTCCGCGTAACAACAAAATATTCCAAAAAATATTCATAAATCCTTAAAACAGCGATGAAAAACGCAACATCCTCCCACCTTTGCTAATTAATTAACAAAAAAATAATGAGCGAAATTGATGGCAAAATATGCTGCTAACAATTAACAAAATTTACAAATCCAAAATTTGTTAAGTTTGTCCAATTTGAGCCGTTTCATTGCTTTTCTCTTCCTCATAGGTTCACCGTGTATTTCCAGGAGGTAAATTCTTCAAAGGGGGCAAATAATTCACCATTTTTCCTTCAGAGACTAGCCAATTGTCCTCCAAAGGGCCATGACGTTCAATCCGTGGTGAACTACGCAACAACCTACGACCTGTGGCGGATCTACTTAAAGTCTTCAGAAAATCGCTCGAATCGTTGGTCCTTTTCTTCTTGGGTGGTCTTGCTAGCTGAATTTTGAATTCCCAGAAGTTTTTGTTTGCCATAAAAACTTCGATTGGGAGTGCGAGTGTGCTTGCGAGAATAATGGATAGCCAACAGTGTTGAAGCGATGGTATGTTTTCCATCCCTAGTTGAGCCAAAAATCAATTGTCCACCCCAACTGCGTATTTATGGCTAGAAGCCCTGGTTGAACTTCAACATGCTTCGAAGGTACCAGCTTTGTCCGCGAAGCTGCACTCAACAGAATCTGAACTTCTTTGAAAGTTTGGTCGTCTAAATGTCCTGAAAAAACTCAGAAACCACTATTCCTCTCTTTCTAAGTTCATCATAGTCTCGCAGCTCTAATGAAGCCAATAGCAGTGAAAGCGCTCAGCTGACGAATAAATTAATATTATCATGAGAAGCCCACTAATCTCAAACCTAAATAGGAAACAATACAGAATTCTTGTGTCGTACAGCGTGACGAGTCGGGTAACAATTTGGGATGGCGATAGGGCGAGCAAACGAATGCTAACCCCCCGAGTCGTTGGATGCTGAGTGGTGAGTCGTTGTCGACTCGCGCTGCGACCGAATAAGTCACGCTAACGTGAGAATTGATTTCCGCTCACTTTCTACTGCATTTTTATACCACTTTTATCGTCCATTTTGTTGAAGCGATTTCCTGGAGTTTAATTCAGTTTCATTCCAATTTTGTACAACTTAGCCATTTTCGTTTCATACTAGCCGCTCCGGCTCGCTACGCTCGCCTTCACGTCCAGCCGCAAAGTGTGGCATATAGGGAATGTTGCTCGCTTCGCTCGCAAAGTGTGGTATGTAAGGAATGTTTCTCGCTTCGCTCGCAAAGTGTGGGATGTATTCATGCGATGTATTACAATTGAAAAATGTAGGGGATGTTGCTCGCTTCGTTCGCAAATGGTAGATCCCTAAGGGCAGGTTTAAAGTCTGAAGGGGATGCTGCTCGCTTCGCTCGCATGAGGAAGTTATACTGCCCACCCAACTTGGCAGACTTTTTTTCAGTTGGAAACTCTTACAAACAAATTAAATCTTATAAAACTACGTGGAACCACGAAAAGTTTATTCGGGGATGTTGCTCGCTTCGCTCGCAAGATATTGCTGTATTTGTGTAGGAAAAAATCCGTATTTATTCTGGTGAAATGGCTCTCGCTTCGCTCGCAAGGTACCTATGTGTACCTGCTCGCAACATTGTGAAACACCTGAGTCATCGAACCCCTAACACGTCTTCCGAGAGCCTTCTCGCGTCCACAGCACAAATAATTTCTCATTTTAAACGCTTCGCCTCGCTTACGCTCGCAGTTGGACCAACTTCCCGTCACTTTTTTCGATATCCGATTTCGGATTCAGATTCGTCGGGATCAAACCTTTATTTCGCCCGCGAAAACCGTTCCGAAAAACGTACCTTTACGGGGTATATTTTAATGGGAAAAAACGTAGTTTTTAACACAGAATGTGTTTTAGCCATGGACTAACTAGCCGAAAATGGAACGCGGGATGGTAACGAAATGTGTGACGGATGATTTTCACGTACAACCGAGTCGTTGCTAGGGAAATGGTACTTCGTCGTTTTTCATCCCACAAAATTCGTTGACCATTCGTTCGAAAGCTCTCGATTTATCCAACAATATTATGTTAACTACTGCGAAGTGCGTGTCCAACAAACTGAGTTATGAGCATGGTTATATAAATAATTGTTTACACACAGGTGATCATTCTCAATAATTGATATTGTGAACATGATTGCAACCGCTTGTTAATTTCTGATGATTTCATTGAGCTTGTGTTTCGATGATTTGATTCATAGCAGGTGATCTGAGTATTACGAAAACGGTTTGATTTGTGAAGCGGTGGTTAAATAATTTGAATAGGTAATTTCTATACTTTACACTTTAGGAAGCTGTAATTTCGTTTGTAGCCTCTTTAGGACATTTACTTGACGATGCTCAGGGTCCGGATCAGATGTGTGGCTCTTAAAGCTAATTTCTATGCTTTACACTCTAGGAAGCTGTAATTTCGTATGTAGCCTCTTTAGGACATTTACTTGACGATGCTCAGGGTCCGGATCAGATGTGTGGCTCTTAAAGCTAATTTCTATGCTTTACACTCTAGGAAGCTGTAATTTCGTATGTAGCCTCTTTAGGACATTTACTTGACGATGTCCAGGGTCCGGATCAGATGAGTGGCTTTTAAAGCTAATTTCTATACTTTACACTCTAGGAAGCTGTAATTTCGTATGTAGCCTCTTTAGGACATTTACTTGATAAATCGCTCTTGATTTATCACGAATTTATTTCGTATTTTTTTTTCGTAGTTTCATACTATAACTATATAAATTGATGTTATAAATGAATAGTAAACAATGACGCGTGTTTGGTTGTCACTTGGTTGCGCGACAACGCAAACACATTCTGTGTTTCAATAATTTCGTCCGAAGTATGTAAATAGAGGTAACCGGGGGTCCAGGGGGCTTGCCCCCTGGCGAGGCGCGGAGCGCCGAGTTTTAGCCTTAGCATCTCCAACCGAAGAAACCTTTATGTGTAACGAAAATGTGGTGAAACACGCTTACAAACGAGTCGTTGCCAGGGAAACGGTACTTCGTCATTTTTCATGTCATAAAATTCGTTAACCATTCGTTCGAAAGCTCTCGATTTAAATACAACCATATTATATTAACTACTTCGAAGTGCGTGGGCAACAAGCTGATTCATGAGCATGGTTATTTGAATAATTGTTTACACACAGGTGATCATTCTCAATAATTGATATTGTGAACATGATTGCAACCGCTGGTTAATTTCTGAATATGTCATTGAGGTGGTGGTGAGTCGTAGCGGAGATGATAAATAAATAAAACAACTCGACATAGTAGTTATAAGATACACCGCAAAATCTGAGTCATTTTTATATGCGGGTTCCACGGGTTAATGCAAAACGCGTGAGCTAAAACACATTCTGAGTTTCAATAATTTCATTCGAAGTGCATATATGGAGGTAACCGGAGGTCAGGTGGCTTGCCTCCTGGCGAGGCGAGAAGCACCGAGTTTTTTTTTTTTTTCCTCTCTCCTTGAATTTTTTGCCACTGAGTTTATTCCGCCAGGAAAAGCACTGCACTTAAGCAATACAATCAAGCAATACAACTCAAGCAATAAAATCTCATATTTTCATATTTTTTTAAAGCAAATTTCAAAAGAAAAATAACCTCTTGCGACTATGCAAAAGCTTTTGAATATTGGGCATTGTAAATTTTCTTCATAAATTAATTAGTTATAACGATTAACTTATTAATTTTCTTCTTAAACCGTTGCATGGCTTTCCAAAATGATTCCAACATGTAAATAAACAACAATGACATGTGTACAATTCGACACAGAGTTTTTCTTGTCCGTCTTTTGTTTACGCACGATCACTCACATCCACCTGGAAAGCCGCAATCGTCATCGGAATGGCAGTCGTTAAAATCTTTATATATCGAATTCACTGGTAGGTATGCACCCGCTCGTGATTCAAGCGGATATTGACAGAGTGAAAAATTCGCAGTGGAACAGTTTCGGCCAGAGAAATCCGCGAATCCCCGTGAATTTATCCGCAAACAAAACCGCAACGATTGGAAACCACCTGTTGAGATTGCTGATTAGCTTTTCCTGTATCGGATTTTTGACGCTGTGGCTCAAACACTAAGGTACATCGCTTGATTCATGATGTTCATGTTTTCATATGTTCCCTCCACTGTCCATATTCGTCAATTCCTCTGTTCAAAGCTTTTTTTGCATTATTCCTTAGAGTAGGTATCAACCTTATGATATTTTCATTTCTTAGCTCTGGCACAAGAACTGGAAACTGCGACTGAACTCCCGTAGATACTAATACGCAGTAGCTATATGCAACGTTACGCACACACACGCACACGCCTAAAAATACATACACACAATCACACCATTAATCATTTTTCGAAATGCATGAGCATTCATTCCTATATAAAACATTAAGATTCACACCATTTTTCTAGCACAGTTTTTTTTTTTTTTTTTTTTTTTTTTTTTTTTTTTTTTTTTTTTTTTTTTTTGATTTTTTTTTTTTTTTTTTTTTTTTTTTTAATTGTACAAAATGGTAATTTAGAGAACGGAGAACTTTTTGTTCGGAGAGGATATTACCTACTTTAGAGATAACTGTGCTTGACTGCTGGCACGATTTATTCTCTCTTGAAGAGAGGACGGTGATAGAGACCCACTTACCCTTACCAGTCCTAGAAATCAACTCATTACGCTATACAACAGATAACTGTGGTGTTCATTAATTCATACTAAATATAATATTATGGAGGCAGTAAGAATTATTCAATGTTTGAACATTAAAATTGTCAATTGAGACTTGACAAACCTACATGTAGCATTTCTAGTGGACGTCTTAACTACCCTGGATTTTCAAGGCTATTCAGGAACAGAGCGAAAGGTGTTGAGAGGAAGGTATATTGAGAGGAGCCACAATATTGCCACCACTCGTTGCGTACTACTTCCACTAGCTAAGGTGCCACAATATTGGGATTTGAAAATATTGGCGAGTGACGCCAAGAGCAATGAAATTTTGCTGACAATGTCATGGAATTTCAATACTGAAATACGAATAATTTCAGAACTAACGAAAACCACGGAATTTCGCTTACCGAAAAGAATTTGCTAAGTTTCCTCTCCCTAGGTATGCTGTAATTACTGACACCAAATACTCGCGTTTTGTATGTATTTGGAACCGAATAAGACGATATGATTGTTGCAATTTGCATGAATTCGAAAGAATTGAAATTTGTTCAGACTTACTTTTTCCTATTAGCCTTAACAACTCATTTCGTTCTTTGAATCGTAGGAGTTGTTAGGAAAATACATGCAAAGTAACTATTTTTGTAGGGTTCATTTTACATCAAGTTACTATAGACGTTGCATTTTCCGGGCAGCCTAGAAAGTACAAAACGGAAACCCAGTTGATGACATTGGAGTTACCGTTAGCTCCTGCAGTTCCAATAGCATTCTTCACCCACCTAATTTATACGGGTTAAGCCCAATCATGCGGAACGTGGCTGCGAGCGAACGCCGGCTGTAAATTAATTCCCCTCAGGAGTGGGAAAATCCGGCGCAAGACTCCACGTGATTTGTGGGGCAACTCATTTACAAGTCCATTACATCCTCCGCTGGGAAGTGCAGCCTCAGTGTCGTGTAGGTCGCACTTACAGACTTCCCTGGATGAATGGATTTCAATACGAGCCCGAGCATTGTCGACGACCTACCTCCATACTACAATATTCCTTCGTTTCAGAATTCACATGACCTTATGGTCGAATCGCTTCCGAATTAACTTATTGGTAGCGGAAGTATTTCGGGGGAATAAACTTTTTCGTCTCAGAAATCAACATTTCCACTCGAATTTTACGTTTGGACCATTCTGTCGGATCAGCTGTGAGGAGACCGATATAAACCCGGAATTATCGGCGAAGGACCACAAAGGTATAGTTGTAATTTTGAAATGTAAATGCTTTTGTGTCTAATGAGCAAGATGTGGGGAAAGCAAAATGTCATCCAGTAGCGATACAATTAACTACTAAAACGCCAATTAAATGCAAAACTTTTAAACGAGATCCCCATGGAATGAACGCCATGAAACACGAACTTGAAAACCTCAGTAAAAAAGGGATCATTCGGAAATGTCCAACTCCCTACAGGATTCCATCGCATTTGATATAGAAAAAAACAAGAGAATTACCGTTTAATAATAGATTTTTGCGAATTTAACAAGGTTATCGATTATCAAGTGGTAGGAGCTTACACAGGAAGAACGGCACAAGAAACTACTCAAATTGCGTCACAAAAACATATATTGAGCTCATTTGATTACGCCAGTGCGTGGCATCAAATTCCAGTAAAAACAAAGGACCAGCACAAGCTAGGATTCGCAGATCAAAATAATGACACGTGAATATTTGATTACTTGCCAATGGGGTTAAAAATATCCACGGGAAAATTCATAGAAATGACTGAAAGCACATTAAAGTCTTTGATAGACCAACAGAAAGTAACGCAATATGCAGATGATGTTTGTTCAGGGTCAATGGACGTGACAGAGCATAAAAATGACATGGAAAATATGTTAACACTTATAGAAGAAGAAGGGTTAAAATTAGGTGCAGATAAGGGTCACATAGCATATCGGCAGATTGAATTGTATGGGAAAGTTGTTGGCTCTGGAAAAATACAAACAGAACAAGAGAATATAAGAACGTTGCATGCAGACCCACCACCAACTACGAAAGAACAGGTTCAGTCTCTAGTTGAGATGTTCGCTTCAATATTTTTCTCCGGAAGAGGGAGATGTTGAATCAGCTGTGAGGAGACCGGACTCAGCAGTAACCCCACCTCGAAACGCCGACCGACCGAGGATTTATAGCTTTTCCAAATTAAAATAAACATTTTCCAAATAGCTGAAACATTTTCCAAATTGAATCACACATTTTCCAAATAGATTGAAACATTTTCCAAATTGAATTACACATTTTACAAATAGGTTGAAACATTTTCCAAATGAAATTTCCAAATAGATCCAAATTTCAACGGTGGCGTCCATGGATCGAGTTAGTAAATCCACTGCGAAGACGAAGACGAAAGTCAATTAGGCGGGCGTTGTGTCTTATCTGTGAGATCAGTCCGGCTTTTTTCTTTTTGGGATTCGTAGTAAGTGGTGCTTTTTACAAGGTTGGGTTACCGGACCCACGCTTAACCCCCAACCTGGAGGTCCAGTGATTTTTTGTAGGGTCTCCTCCCATAGGTGCTTGCCTTGCATGGCTAAGGAGTGCCACCTGCCCCTTCGCAGTGGATCTACTAACTCGATCCATGGACGCCACCGTTGAAATTTGGATCTATTTGGAAAATCTATATTTTCATTTGGAAAATGTTTCATTCAACTTGGAAAATGTTTCAATCTATTTGGAAAATGTTTCAATGAATTTGGAAAATGTGTCATTCAATTTGGAAAATGTTTATTTTAATTTGGAAAAGCTATATAAGACCCACGAGCACCGAAATCCGGCATCTTTCGTCACTGGGCTGTCAACGCTTGGTAACGATTTATCACTCTCTTTGTTTAATATTACCTCTTCCCTGAATTCCTAATCTAGTTCTAAATTTTGCACTGACAATTCTGAACAACTCTCGTTCTGCCCTTCTATTTCTCTGTCTGTCTTGAGTCCGAAAATCCTTGTAACAAGCTTTTTTTCCACAGTTTTTATTCAAATTTGATAAAAATTTCAAGGAATGTGCGGGTTACGGCGTAGATCAGTGTGAACATCAGTTTATTTTTTTTCCCCAATCAATACATCACTGCGACCATTCACAAACAAAATGCCATCAAGTATCATTTCCTAGGACTTTGTTCTTCGACTTCACCTGAATTCTGAAGATAGTTGGGTGATGACGTTCTTGTATTCCTCAAATTGTACTTTTTTCTGTCCGCTAATATGCGCTATTCTTGACAAAAACAACTTTTGTAGTTGAAAAACCCAATTTCAATGAAAGTAACAAACATTTTTGTTTTTCTGTAGATAGCGCGGGTGTGAGTTATCAGCAACAACTTCAATCGCAAGGTTTCCACTATTGTATTACTTGTGATTCAGATGATTCTGTTTGATTCGCAGGCAACACACTTTTTTACAAGTACTTCTTGTAAGTTAGATGTATCTGCGGAAAAAAAAAAAAAAAAAAATTATCATCATTGTGTGGCTGAAAAATTAACCTGGGAATCATTTTGGATTATAAAAGCAAAAAACGTGTTGACGGTAAATGGAAAATCCGTTGTTGGATGGTCGGATAGATGGTCGTTTCATGTTTAAGAACCAATATATTTAATATTCGGAAATACTTGAACGGTTCTGGTGAAGGCAATAAAAAGTGATTAAAAGTTGATAAAAATATATCTGCACATAGCTTCGTTTTCAAGATTCATTCATTAAACGGTGAATAACGGTGACACGGAACGGAACTTAACCGACACGGTGGTAGCAGGTCAAGGTCGTGTACCTACAACAGAACCAATAATTAACTGCTATACTATCCCAATAACCATAAATCCTCCTGGCTTAACCGTAAATTTTGGACACCTCGACCGGTCGTAGATATCATGGCGCCTTCTGGAGTTAATCCGTTTCCACCCCCCTCATAGTGTGTTGCTAAAGCGAAATCCCTTCAGTTTCATTGTGATAAGCGGAAATCGCGTCCCATTTATAATGGAAAAAAAAGCAGGCCTACAACGACCGTCAGGCATATAAATCTCACTGTTTTGCGTTTCTATGTTGGGAGATTTTGGGAGGCGAGGGTCAGCGTATGCTTTCTTTTCATTTCATTTCCCTCGTATCCAGTAATTTACGCACGTAACAGATCGGCACAAAAAAAATCTGGCGCAAAGCAACGAACCGCTAACCGACAACGTGCGGTAGGTTAAGTTTTCTGCCAAAATGAAAATGCTGACGGTTGTTTTAAGGTACGCTTTTAAATGCCTTCAGAGTTTCCCACCGTATAATCGAGGAAATTATAATTCACCACTTAAAGGTCCAACTTACTCAAAGGCCATTTATTTTATTTATTTGCCTATATACGATACGGGCAAACCTAATACAAGAGGTTGGTAATACAAAAGCATAACGATAAGAAATTAAAAGTTACGTGAGCAACCACACGAAAGTGAGAAAATAGACAATAGTTAAATTTAGGATATAAAGACAAATTGATATAAAGGCTGAGATATGATTTAAATTCTAAGGAGGCCACTGAAATCATTTTCCGAGCTTGTTCAGTTGAGTGGTGAAAAATGTCATGGTCCCGGCACAATAGCGTGGTTCACAATTCGAGACATTCTGCACAAAGGTCTATGATATAGATGATTACCTAGTCGGGAAAAACTGTATCCAGATGCGCCTAGAGCGCATTCTAGAATGAGAGACTGCAAACCTGACCAACGCAAGCAGCGGCGCGGCGCGCAGTGGTGCCAAAAGGCCGAAAAACGGAAAAAACTCCGTATCTTGTAAATGGACCGTCATATTGCCTTGGAAATAGTTTTATTCAATTCAGGAAGAAAAACGCTGCAAATTATTTCACAAAGGTTTATTATTTTTTCAATTGAGTATGATCATAGTTTTAGTTGGCTAGCATACGTCATAAGGCCCGTCCAGACTCCTCGGCGTGTCCTATTTCGAGTTGCCACAATCTCTATAATTATATACGCATGTTTATATGTCTCGATTTGAGCTCCTATCTATTCAAATAGTTATTGCCTTAATAATATCATTATCTAAGTACGTACGAAAAGTCGAGAGGATATGTTATTAAATATGCGTAGGAAAAGCTTTGGTATTAACACACAAATATGACCTTGAAAAAAAAACATATATTCATGCCTTGAAGGAACACCGGCGCCGTACCCACCACAAGGTGCCGCGGCGCCGGCTCCTCCTCTCACTCCACCCCCCCGCTCACCCCCCCTCACCACCCACCGTGACCCCCTGCCAAGCGTGCCAGGCGTGCGCGCGTAGAAGAAGACACTTTTTAGCCCGTTTTTGGCCCATAGCATCTATGCGAGTAAAGCGATCGGGATGGTTAAACGTTAGGACCAACTAGACCCCAAATGGAGTCTATGTGCGAAAGAACGGGTTTTTTAAGTAAATTCTTAGGCCTTTTATGGCCCGGACGGCGAACGGTGGACGGCGAACGGCGGACGGACATTTCAAATTTGGATTCTACGCACCTTGAAACGTAAAGTGACAAAGTTTGAGGGGGGGTTATAAAAATTTTTTGCTACACGATCACATAGGCTTATTATTGGAAATAATGAACCAAAAGGGTAGTGGTTTGACAAATACGTTCACACACTTCCAAGGTTTTGATGCAGATGTGTCTCCCGATTAGATTTCAACAGAAGATGACCAAAATTTACTGGTAAAAAGATTAGAGTTGTCCCTGGGATCATTCGGTGCTGGTAATTCCCGACTTCAGAGCAAAGCCAACGAAATTCTCGATCGTTTATAGGAATTGGGTTACATTCATTAAGCCTTTGTGAGAAAACAGAATGCCTAGTGACAGATTCGGTGGTAGTATTAGGAAGCATGTTTCCGTACACGAACTTCCTACTCGATCATTCCATGCTGTGAGCAAACGTTACGTTGACTCGGCGCTCGAAAAAATGATGACGCAATTAAAACACTGAAATTGTGACACAATCTATAGCAACTACTCAACTACTCGGTTGTCCGTGAAAATCATCTTTAATTTCGTTCCGGACGTTACATAAAAAATTATTGGGGGTCGGCCTAAGAATTGCATAGCAATTAATATATATGTGTGTGTGTGTTGTTTACTCTATGCAATAAGTGCTCAACGTGCCTAAGAAGTTTTCACTTCAAAAATGTCTCGACAACTGCCATTCCACCATCAACTTACTTTCAAATAGGTTGCTACATTATCCAAAAACAGATAGGTACGAGGAATATCCCTTCAAACCGAAGTGCTTCGTTTCTACCCTAGGGTACTTGAAGTGGCTTACCTGAAGAAGACTCGGGGAATTCCAGAAGTAGGCGGAAAGAAATCGAATGGACGCGTTCAACTGGGTCGTAGAAAGCAGCCAACAACCAAATTTGATTGTAATCAGGAAAACTTGCTATTTAACTGGAAGCGTTTGGTTCGGTTTGAGATCTTTCCAAGGAATGGCGGAGGAAGGTTCGCGGATCGTGTAAAGGCGGAGGGGGGGGGGGGGGGGGGGGGGGGTCGTGACGCGAGCCCACGGGCAGATCCACACGGAAGGTATTGAACTCAATCATGGCCAGGGGAGGAATAAATCGTATCTCGTTCCTAGGATGCTACCTACTGTTCACGAAAATTTCCAGCAACTATGAAATGACCTACCTACCTAATTTTTATTTTTCACATTCTTTGATTGATCGTAATGAACATCGTCCTAGGCTTTCCTAAGCCAAAAAGTAATATTCGCGGATCGCGTAGGGTGGTTGGAGCGAGGGGCGGCGGCGGATCCACAAAGAAGGTATAGGCACCTACCTATCATATCGCCTCCGGGAAGAAATAAACGTAAGTACCTATCTCGTTTCTAGGACGCAGCCGTTTCAAGTTCACTCGTTCTAACAACCTAACTTACGGAATTCCATCCTTTTAGAATTCGCTTACTTTGTGGGACCGATCGTGTAGAGGGTGGTCGCATTGTAATAGTGATGAATACAAATCGATGTAAGATTCGATTAAATCAACTTTTTTCTAAAAAATCGAAGTCTAGATTTTTTTTAGAAAACTCTTTGGATTCTACGCACCTTGAAACGTAAAGTGACAAAGTTTGAGGGGGGGTTATAAAAATTTTTTGCTACACGATCACATAGGCTTATTATTGGAAATAATAAACCAAAAATACATCATAAAAGAGGAGAAAAAAGTTTTAGAAAAAACAGTCGTGCAGCATGCCCATATGCGCGAATTTTCATAAAAAAAGACCCAAGACTTCAAAATATTCGATAAAAATGGCAAAAATTACAAATTTTCTCAAAAATTATGAATTCTACGCAAAATAAAACGTTTCGACCGAAAGTTGGATTATTATATACATATAATTTCTTTTTCAAAAATTCACATTATATGCAAAAAAACTTGCGAAATTTTGTAAAGTTGCATGAAAAAAATTTATTGTATTATAGGTAATGATCTAAATACATTATTCTGCGTAGAAATGAAACTTTATGAAAGAAATTTTTGCTATTTTCAGCGATTAAGTAGATCATTGTTGAACGGTTTTCAACTGTGGCCTTCCCACTTCAAATGGCTCTAGAAGCCGAATTCGGTCGGTTTTGGACGCGCTCTTTGCGAAAGGTTGAACCTCATACTGTGTACTATCAATCAAAAACAACCGCCCAACTTTGCCGAATGTAGCTCATCTTTGAAAGTTTATCAGACTAATAATAACTGCCGCAATTGGGCGTTTTCTCTTCAAAATACTTCTGAATCCCTTTCTCCCGCCCGATAAATGTATTTACACTCCTTTTGGGTATAGTTCCATCACACATAAATGTTAGAATCATTTTTATAAAATTTCAATTTGAGTGTCGAAGAATGATTTGAAAACGACTCGAATGGTTTTACGCATGTCCACTAAATTTCAACTTCGGCCGTTAGCCTCCAGGTTTGTATTAATGTTGCGATAAACGGCTGTTATTTTTGGGTTCAACAACTAATCAACTATAAGAAACAAATAGCAAATTTAAAAAATTTCCTAAAAAAAATTTAATTAAAAAAATCTTAGTGACAGAGTAATATACCAGTATATTCATCACTCAATTTTGTGGATGGCATCATCTTTCATTGTGTACGGATTCAACATCCTAATTGATTGTGATTAGCCCCTCTCTCAACGAATATATTTCCCACCCTAACCCCAACATAACCAAATTCCTTTTCTTTTCATTTTTCTCTCACCTTCGCATTAATTAATGTAGCCGGAGGGTCTTTTGTAAAACAATCAAAACTTCAGTCTCTCCCTCTTATTTGTTTTAAGAGGGACTCATTGAATTAACTACCCATCCTCTTCCATCCAGCTTTATTCCTCCGACTCGCTGAAACATTGAAAAGGTTCTTTTTTTTCGAAGGATTTTTTAGAATCCTGTCTCCATTACAGTTTCAAAAATTCTTCTTTATGTCTGAGGGTTTCAACATGTCTGTTTATATATCTATAGTCAAGAAACTGCATAACAAAAACTGTGATAAAACTTATTAACTACGACTATCGAACGGCTGATATAATTTCAAAAGAATTGTTCAAATCTAGTGAAATGATTCAGAAACTCGTAAACGAGTTCCACTATCTGCTTTACAAGCAGATACCATGTTTACATGGATATGTCTTTGATTGGGGATTTCATAACGGTTGTCCTCGAGAGTTGTAAACAAATCCTTTAACTTTGGACTGTAGGCGACGAAATGTAGGATAAAGAATTTATTTTATTATTCTTGGAGGCATAAAAAGCATACCATACATACTATTAAAGTTATTTCTCCAATACAGACGCTACCATTCTTATGTTGATGATAGCCACTAGGTATAATGAATTGTTGTTAACAGTCGACTGTTGTCAAGGGAATGAAAATGTTTCCTATGGAGTGGAGTAAATGATGGATAAATTAAATAAAGTGGAGAAAATTTATTGTTTATAGTCCAATCAACTTAATTTAGGAATGCAGCCAGGTACGTAAGGAGGGGGAAATTGGTAGCTTGAGATGTGAACATTTATCACATAAATAAAGCGCTTTCCAACGAGTGGCGAACGATTTCTGTGCGATGAAAACTGCGGAAGTTCCATTTTCCTAGCAACGGCTCATTCAGAACATCATTAGAAATTGTGACATCAACTTTTGCGTGACGGAAATTTTTGGTTGACCCCCCCAGAGCAAAGACATATCCATGTCAAAACTGGATTAATCACTATTGGGATGTTGAATAATTGACAATTCATATTTGGCTCTCCCCTTCCTAATCAACAATTAACATATGAAGCGACATGAGGAGAATACAGATAATTTAACTCTTGAACCTTGCCATCAGCATTATGACAGGGTGTCTACAGGTCACGTATTCCCGGAAAGTCCCGGAAAAGTCACGAATTTAATAGTAGGGCACGGATATTTCCGAAAGTCACGGTTTTTAATATAGAAGTCACCGATTTTTATGGCGTCGGCAACCGAAAATTCATAATATAATGCCAGTACCGGAATTAACAAATCATACGAAAGAATCAATAGAGATTTTTGAATCTATATAGTACTGACAGATGCAAGCGTCGTCAACGTAGACAGAAGCTAATGCGACTTTGTTTTTGTGAATTATTCACAAAAATCGAATTTCACAGACCGCTTTCCATACGCAACAGTGCAATACCATCTGAAGGGACTTGTCTACTGCATTTCGAATCTCCGATTGTTCAAAGAAGAGGATGAATTCACTGCCCACATGCAGTTCACCTGGTGAGAACATCGCCACGGGATGAACTAATTTTCAAGAACATACCCCTGCATACTTCGATGACTTATACAATTTGTTTTTACTTCCAATAGTTTCGCAAGGAACTCGTACACCTACCGTGAAATTCTTCTTCCTTCGATTTGAAGAGTTTGATGGTTGGCTCCCCTCTCATTTTGTACCGGTATGCATAAATGGAAAACATGTTCATCAAAACTTTTCGTTCAACAATGGACTAAACAGCCTTCTCCGTTCGTATGTTACAGTATCAATAGATACCCACCGAAGGTCTAGTAGGTATATCTACAGATGCTCTAGTACCTACAGATGTTCAAGT
This sequence comes from Adelphocoris suturalis, assembly GCA_030762985.1. Classification (NCBI taxonomy): domain Eukaryota; kingdom Metazoa; phylum Arthropoda; class Insecta; order Hemiptera; family Miridae; genus Adelphocoris; species Adelphocoris suturalis. The sequence goes on along the minus strand of CM061048.1, from coordinate 20,882,345 downwards.
ACCTACCTACCGGCCATACTCTCAAGCAAATTCCATAAGTCACTTTCAATTTCATACCCTAGCAACCCAATAGCAATCATCATTAACTTTTACCTCAAATTAATTCTATTTCAGGAGTTATTATTATTTACAGCTCATGCATTGAATAGGTTTCCCGCTAGCAGGCCTATACAATGCCAATCATATTCGACGATCTGTATACACCGACACCTCGACCGCTTATCAGTCGAGTGTTTCACGGGACACAAGCAAAACGTCTATGTACTCTGTCCAAAAAATCTATATTTTACTAAAAGAAGTGGTTTAGGATAATTTTTATTTTATTTTTAAGATGCGTACAACGGGACTTGTTTATAATTGTTATGTTTGTAGGAAGGGCTATTGAAGACGTTGATCGACTGGAGGAATTATCCCACCCTTGTATCATACGGAGGCCGATATTCGTGTTGTTTTCCTTGTGTCGTTGCAGACAGATCATTCTTTTACACCTCTCTCATATCGCTATCGCATTTTTATAAGTATTTGTGTCCGCACAAGTTACTGGCCGGAGTAATTTTCATTCACCCCCGCCTAGTGCCTACGTCATTGCATGTTCTTTGTCATATATTCATTTTCTTGGTTTCTGAAGATACAAACTGCACAAAATATATTTAATTTTAATTCTCGGATTTTATTTATTTTTCTTTCCGCAACTCAGATTAGTGGGTTTCATCTCCACGACTATTTTATAGTTTATTTCATTTCATTTTCAGTTTTTTATTTTATTTAATTTATTTTCAGTTTTATTTTCAGGCTATTTTTAGTTCAGGTATTTTGTGCAATATAGATAAGCTTTTAAAACAATATTTTCCGTACGAATATCGTATATTACAAGTTAAATCATTGTATTTCACTGTTCTCTAAATGCCAACGGTCAGTTGTCCATCACCGTCTGCACCCACAATAACTCTCTGAAACAACCACTAGGCACTTACAAAGAGTGGATCGTGACAATACGTAATGTCTGGGTGTTCTCCACGCGATAAGCCATCTTATCAGCACAAATAATATTGTCATTAGCAGTGAGGGTGGTCGCTGGTTATACAACTCCAAATGAGCCGGTGTATTTGCCCAGTCGGAATTGGACTTTAATTGTCGAGCTCCCTCATAACGCGTGATTGCGATAAGGGTAGTTATACCTCCACCCGCGAATTATAATTTTGGATAACCACGCGAGGGTGAACTCTGAGTTAGGTTATAAACGCAACCTAGACTAATGACAAAAGCCAAACCATAATCCAGACCTAGGTAGGTACTAAATGCACGAGACAAAGCTATAATGACCATTGGTTTCTTCAATATTGTGGACAATGTTTTTTAATATCAACTTATGATTTAAAAAAAAAATGTCATAAAAACTGTTCCAAATTTATTCTTAAAAGAATTAATAAATAAAAAACCATTACTACGAAAGTCCAAAACTCGGCAAAGAAGAAAATGAAAGCAAGGCATTTCTGTCGTCGATTTAAGGACGATTTGAAGTTTCATTCGGTTGCTGGGAGTGCTGTTGACCCATGTTAACTTCATTTCTGTTGTTAATGCGAAGATGGTGATTCATCTCACCTTAACAGCTTTGAAAAGGGATTGAACCAATTCCAGACGATGAAGTTCCATTACTTACTCTTTCCTTAGGACTATCCAAATTTTCATTTGGGGGATTCGCAGCTTTCTGCCAGCTCGGCGCGGCGAGTCCATTTTATCAGACAGTGAGCTAATGGTTCCTTTATGAGATCAACAATTTTTTCACTCGTGTGAACCGTAATTTCCATTTGCAGAAACACTTCATAAAACAGAAAGCTTTTTGTTGAGTAGTCGCCATCGTTGCGTTAATATCAGCAATTACGTTTGTATGGGCCAATGAATGTATGGGCCGAAACTTCAGACTTTCCTTAAATCGACGGCAGAAAAATTCCAGGAGGCCCGTAAAAAAAGGAACTTTTCCCTAGCAATTTAGTGCCAGCAATAGTTTTTCATCAACATTGATCAATACTCGGCGATATTGCGGACGTCACATTGCTGTACTGCCAAGCAATTATCAGAGAGTTTTTGCTTTCCATGGTATCCCCCGCTCAGCCGCGCCTGTGAACATAACCCTAGAGAAGCTAACCTGAACGCTAAACTCTACGGTCACGAGACCTGCGCGACGTCTTATCATAACTTGACACATTCATCCCGCTCCCAATAAAACAAATAGAATAAAAATGAGAACAAGGTTATCACTAAGGTAATCTTTTTTTTTTTTTTTTTTTTTTTTGGAGAAAAAACACTTTATTGAACATTGTAGAAGGAATGAAGGTGGACAAGGACTCCATTAGTTGTCGAAACGTAATGGATTTGCCGAAAGTTCAAAATGAGTTGCCAAAAGTTCAAATTGGTATGCCAAAAGTTTGCCAAAAATTGAAATTGATTTATGCCAAAGGGTTTTTTTTTTTTTTTTTTTTTTTTTTTGTGAGCGTGCGAGCATGCGATCATTTGCTTATAACGAGACGTTCCAGACCCGACGCGAGCAACTTCCACTCCATCCTGTTCCTACCCACAAAGCAACCCCTCAGCGTTGCCAACCTTCGTAAATATCCGTAACTGAGGGAGTTACTGTCAAATGTACAAACAAAATATTCTTAATCCAACTTGAACGCCTGTATTTTAAAGCTATTTCATCTCTTTCTGATTCAAGTAGTCAATCCCTTACTAAAAATTCAGATTAGTTGGTTAAATAGATCAGAATGATTTGTATAGTTTGGAGGTCTGGATGCTCGCAAGCTCGCACCTCAAAATTACATAACATCAAGAAGTCAATCCCTTAGCAAAATAGAGTTAGTTAGACGAATAGAGCAAAATGACGTACTAAAATATGGCTTAAAATGATGACGTTTAAAAATATGTTTCGGAGGTGAATTCAAATGCAAAAATCGATCTCCGTTCCTTTGACTTAGTAGTCTGTTGTTCTATCCACTAGTCTAGAGAGGACTACAAGAACAAGGACCAGTGAAAAATCATAGAACTTCGCTATTCATAGCCGGTCAGACTGTGATTTCCTCAGTATCCACAACGAGCGCTAGGTTCTCGCGGCCGCAGGTGGCAGGCTTGTGACACTCCAACTCACAAACAGAGGGGAAAAGACAGTGGGGTGGGAGGTGCTCGCGTCGTGTCTGGATAGTCACATTTTAGCGAATTTTTGAAGAAAATTAAGCTATTGCTCTCGCCTCAAAATTTGTAGAATGTGAATTTTTGAAAAAATTTTATGCAGAAATCCGTTTCAGGCTATTCTGAATCATCTTCTGAAGTTTAACGCATTTTTTTATGTATGTATGTATGAGTAGTATCCGAATATTCATCCTGGGCCACCGACTTCAATCTCTGTTGAAAATGCTTTTCTGTTAAATCTCTGATAAAAATGATTCCGACTTCAATCTCTGTTAAAACTGATTTTGTGCTAAACCCTGTTAAAAATGATTTTCTGTTAAATCCTGTTAAAAATGCTTTTCTGTTAGACCCTTGATAAAATTTTTCAACACAAAACATCAGAACACATTTTTTATCACAAAACATCAGAACCAGTGACTTTTTGGGGGGTATGTTAAAAGAATAACTTTTATAATAAAAATGGCATCGATCGAAATTTATAAAAAAGCAGCCAAAAAAACTAACTACTCGTCGTTTAAAGATTTGGATAAGGGGGCTTACGATCTCTTATCAAATTGTATACAAAATACGGAATATGGTGAAACTGTTGTTGTTACTATTAATACTGAAAATGGTGAATTAAATTTATTTTTACCCAAGACAATTTCTGGTCGACTTCTTGAACATGTTAGAAACGACCCGGAAAATCACCCCAAAAAACTTATTTATAAAGGAATTGATAAAAAGACAAAGGCTTTTCTGATTGACTTTGAGTAAATATTATAATTTCTTTATCGTTTATATAAAGAAAATCTTTATATAAATAACCCTTTCCCTCCAATCACCACAAATTCATAAAAAATCATTTTTCTATCCTAAAAAATGTCATAAAAAATCATTTTTCTATCCTAAAAAATGTCATAAAAAATCATTTTTCTATCCTAAAAAAATGCCATAAAAAAATACTATGTTTACATAGTATTTTTTTCAGAAAGAGAATTGTAAAGTTTCCTTAAGAACTTTTTAATGAACACAGCTCATTAAAAATAAAATCTCCTTCATACCCCAAGCATTCTGAGCTTTAGCAAGCGTAAAAATTATCCTCAAACTGCTTCTTCAGTATAGCTTTATACACAATGTAAGCCACTAATCTAAGTTGATGTTCAGTGGCATTTTCAGGAACATTAATATTTTTTTTATTAAGGTCTGCTTCAACTTTTTCTTTTGTATGGAGTGGTGGTTTACCATCGACACGAAATAAACGTTCTTTCAACAACATTTTACTAAATCTATACTCCTTCAATTCATGTAAAATATTCTCTAGTGCGTCAAGGTTTTTTTCATAAAATTGAAATTCAGGTGTCTTTACAAACTTCCAGAAACCTCCATGTTCTTTACATAAATCTAATGCTTCGTCGTCTAAACCCATATCTCTTTATTTATTATAGAAAATATTTTTTTTTTTCCGGGACCCGTCGATCTTCATTAAAACATATTGAACAAGGTTGTTCTGAGAGAATGGACTGATCTCTTTGAAATAGTGCTGCATGCGCAATCTACCGTTTGAGGGGTTAGTTAATATGAGAGGCGAGAGAGAGAGTGTCCGGGGGGAGGCGAATTCTTATCAGAAACCGGTTACATCACCCCGAGTCAAGAGGCGAGACGCTTCTGGCCCCCCTCACTGACCTCATTCAGCCTTGGAATTTACTATCCAAGACTGTGGAACGTGTTTCTCATTTCAACTGGTCGCTTTGGTGTGGTGGGTAACAACCCCGCTTCATAATAGAGAGGTTGTGAGTTCGATGCTCGCCTCAAACCGAGAAATTTTTTTTCCTTAATAGTGAGGATACACTCTCGACGAGGTTTTAGACTTCGTTATTAGCTGATGGGCCCTTTAAGCTAATAATTAATCTAATCCCACCTCGACGGGAGTGAGAGTCGACCTTATCGTCAAAATCTCCTTCCTTAACTGTTCTGCTCTTAATTTCTACTTAAAAACAGCAAAAACCGAAACTTCAACGTAACTGAAAAGCTAAGTTGAAATGACTCATGGACTTGAAACTCCATCGAAGTCGTGCAAGGTTGCGCCATTCAAAGATCCCCTCTTATAAACAGAGGTAGAGAGATCGTTCAGGAATGGATGCTGTGTAGAAATTAAGAAGCCAGAGAATGTGCGGTTAAGTTGGGACATTTTGCTGAAATTTCCTTTGATTTTTTTTTATGGGAATTCATTTAATATCACTTAGACTTTAATTCACTTAGACTTACAATAATTATACATTGTGTTTTTATAGGGAATCCCTATAAAAACTGACTTAAAACCTATTTTTTTTTAAATTTCGTGAGTTGTAATTCCTCAGAATAAAAACTTCCTTGAATTTCCTCTCCATTTAAATCTCTTATTCTATAAGTAACAGGGTTCGTTCCTAAAATCTCAGCTATTTCAAAAATTTCTTTTGTCCAATTTGCTTCATATTTATTTGCAAAAGTTTTCTTCGATTTCGTAATTCTTACACGATTTCCAATTTTAAATTTCTTTTTTCCATTTTTTCCACTCTTTTTAAATAAATATCTCAGGATTTCATTTTCATTTTTCGCGTCAACTTGAGCAGGTGCCATTCCAATGGAACGATGAACATCCTGTTTGTTATACTCATTAACTAATTCCTGTAGAATATCGATCCAATTTTTATTTCCATTCACCTCGAAACGAATTTTCATTTTCTGATTCAAAGTTCTGTTAAATCTTTCTATAATTGCGGATTTTTCTAAACTTTCCGTGTGATACATTTTTATGTTATACTCGTCTAAAAGTTCTTTGAAAAGTCTATTTTCTAATTCTAAACCTTTGTCCGTGTGAAGGAGTTTAGGGGTAGAATGGTTATGAAATTTCACATTTTCCAAAACGTCTTTGAAAGCTTTTGAAACTGCTATTCCGTTTTTCTTTTTCAATGGAATTGACCAAACGTACTTTGAAAAAGTATCAATGATATTCAACATGTAACCGAACCCCTTGTTTTCATTCTCGTATTGTTTCATTATAATCAAGTCCGCAGCCCAAAGATCATCTTTTCCATGAGTAACAATTTTTCTTTTCTGAAATCTTTTTCTAACGGGTTTATGTAACTCTTTCGCAAATTCTAACTTTTCGTTTTCAGGTAAATTTATAACTTCAGTTTCAGGAATTACGTTAGTTTCCTCATTCGGATTTTTTATAAATTTACTTTTGTTAGTCTCACATTTAACACATTTAGCTGAAATTCTCCACCTTCCGTTTGCAGTTTGTACAATTTCCGCGTTTATATTTTTTGTTCTTTTCTTACACTTATGGCAATAAATTTCATCCTCCATGTTTTATTTAAGTCTAATACGATTTTTTTAATGTGTCCGGTACCTTGCCTTCTATAGCCCAATCAAAAATGGCACGAATTGGTGCTTTTTCTCCGTTAGGATCTTGAATGAATTTGCTCTTATGAGAATTGCATTTAACACATTTAGCTGCAATTCTCCACCTTCCGTTCACAGTTTGTACAATTTTCACGTTTATATTTTTCGTTTTTTTCTTTCACTTACAGCAATAAATTTCGTTGTACATTATTTATTTAAGTTTAATACGATTTTTTTTTTTTTAATGGAGATCACTCCATTAAAAATATATAGCTTATAAAATAATTATAAAATTTCCTTTTTAATCATATTTTTAGTCGGGTCGTACACAAAATTCGATCCACTTACAATAATAGCGTAACACGTAGTACCTACTGCGCTACTTGTTGCTGCTTCTACAAATGTATTGAAATCAACATTGAGAATCAAATTGCTTTTACCACTAGATAGACTCTGAGGTTGATCAGACAAATCGATGCTAAAAATTGGATATTCTTTTTTGAAAAAATGAGGCATGATGTATGGAATAGATTGTTTAGAACTTATAGTCTTTTTGAACTCTAAAAATGCATCGTAAGCCAAACCATATCTATTTTTATTGAAATCTAAACCCTGCGTTTCCTCAGGATACCTTCTACCTCCTAATTCAAGCCAATAATTTTTCACATCTTTATGATGGAATTCAGAATTGTTTTTTGTCTGATCGTTCAAAACATCAGTTTGAAATACCACGAAGCACCATAATGGGTTATTAACGTTTCTGTAATTGCTAGATAAATCGAACTGTAACAAGTTTCCAGTAACGTTCCTAGCTATGCATTGCCAACTTTTAAATTGGAGTTGATACGGAGTGCTTCTCAAATCTGTGATCAAATTAACTTTTGCTTCATTCTCGTATTCAATCACCGGAACTCTCAAAACGAAAGACTTAATTTCTACAACACCTTCATTAGGAATAGGAGATTCTCTATCTTTTTTCCATCTAAAAATAATATTATTATCGCTGTTTCTTATAAAAGTTATTTCAAAACCTCCCTTGAAAATTGGAACTGTTAAATCTTTGAAAAAACCCAAACCTAAGTCACCAAGGTAACCAACAGCATTGAAATTCCCTCCTCCGATAACTATTGAGTTGAATCCTGAATTCATACCTTGTCCGTTATAATCTTTTGGACATTCTTGAGTGACAAAACCTTCCACCAAGCCACAAATGCCCGGATTTTCAATTTCATCTACTGTCACATTGTGTTTTTTCACTTCTATACTCGAAAACATATGACCTACGAAATTATCTACCAACTTAACAGTATCTAAACCTGAATACTCCTTGGTTGGATCTTTTGACTTTAGAACTCCCTCCACGTTATATTGTATATCTTTAGACAGAAATTCGTCGCCTAAATCTATTTGGAAAATTATTCTTTTATTCTCTGCATTTAAATTCAACGTTGTAGTTGGATTAATGGTACGAAATTGCTTTCGCACAATAAAGTCTTGATATTTATCAAATACCTTTTTAGTTTGATGCATACTTTATTATAGTAAATATAATTTTTTTTTATTTTTTTTATTTACTAAAAGAGGGGAACCGTATAATTTTTATTTACTATGAAAAAATTAATTACTTTTCAGCAACAAGTAAGCTTTAATATCGTTGAATCGAATGGGTTCGTTATTTCCCGTGGTTGTTGACAATTTTATCATATTTATTTCTTTCAGTCCTTTTCTTAGTGGAATGAAAACTACTTTCTTTGGTTTTTCCGTGTAAATAGTATTAGGTGACAGTGGTTTCTCTATGAAAGAAACGTGTAATAACTCATGTTCAACGTGCAAAAGTGGGTGTTCCTCGTGATTAGTAAAGCTGTATTCCGTAATGTTGCAATGCCATTCGATTATTTTGCTCGAAAATACGAGTTGAGTAGCATTGTTATTTGACACGTAGTTGGTGTTCTTTTTGAATGAATTATCGGAACAAGTTCTCAATTGGAATATGTCACAAAAGTTACCTTCATTTATAATTTTCATATCCATGGGGAAGTTAGCAGCAATTCTGTAACTATCGTCAGTTAGGTGTTCGAGATTGAATTTCAAATTATTCGGATTAACTTTCTGTATATCTTTCTGTATATCTTTCTGTATATCTTTTTGTGTATCTTTCTGTATATCTTTTTGTGTATCTTTTTGTGTATCTTTTTGTGTATCTTTTTGTTTATCTTTTTGTTTATCTTTTTGTTTATCTTTTGGTATTTCTACCGTCTGGTTTTCGAGCTTTTTCAAAGTATCTATTTTCGCTAACAAAATACTTTGAAAACTAGTCAAATGACTAATCAACTCGGATTTGAACGAACTCATTGTGTATTCACCATTAAGTTCATGCACATCATCGTAAGTTTCATCGGGGAAAGGAAATTTGAATGAAAACTTGAAGTTTTTTATCTCAAACGTTTTCCTAGTTGTAAACATCAATGCTGACATGCCCAACTGATACTCTTTATTCGGATCGAGTGGAATCGGTTCCTCAAACCATATTGTATCTCCTGAAATTTTTATAAACATTATTTATTATATAATATATAATAAATAAAATGAGTCATGAATACAATATTGATCCTCATCCATTTGAATCAAACAAAGTTCATAATGGATTACTACCGCTTCCTCTTCGATGTTTAATAGTTGGAACAAGCGGATGTGGAAAAACCACTCTATTGTACAACCTGATTACTAAACCATGGGGAATTCCCCATGACAATCTCTACATATGTTCCACAACTTTAGAACAAGAATTTTATAAAGGCTTGAGAAAAAATAGTGAAAAAATAGAGGCTAAATTTGAAATGAAAATAGTGCATTTTTACGATAGTTGCGACGAACTAATTGTACTAGATGAATGCCTACCAAACAGTCTTGTAGTTTTCGATGATTGTGTTAATGTTGAACATCAACGAGTTATAAAAGATTATTACGCGAAAGGGCGTCACAGGAATATTTCTTGCATTTATCTAACTCAATCATTCACTAAAGTTGATAGACAGTTGATTAGAGGCAATCTGAATTTCCTGTGTATTTTCAAGCAAGATCCAGATTACATGAAAGTGATTTACGATAAGTATGCTGGAACAGATTTTACTTTCAAACGATTCAAAGAAATATACAACGAATGTTGGGACGATGATTTTGGATTTCTAACGATAAACCTAACAAAACAATTAAAAGACGGTCGATACATGAAAAAGTTTGAGAAAACGTTTCTCGAGTCGGTGAATAAACGGTCAAAAACACCGTTAAACGATCAAAATAACCGTTAAAATAACCGTTAAAATAACCGTTAAAATAACCGTTAAATTTGGATTTAAATATTCGACAAAAAAAAAAATTTTTTTTTTTACTATAATAAATGTCTACTGAAAAACATTTAGAAAAATTTTTGTTGAAAAAATGTAAGGAAATTAAAAAAAAAGATTGAAACTCGTGATGATTCAGAAACTAGTAATCAACCTGATGATTCAGAACCAGAAAATAGAATTTTCCTGAAAAAACCTAAAAAAGAAATGACTGTCAAGGAAGCTAACGAAATTCAAAAAAAAAAACAAGAGTTGAGACGTGCTTTCCGAGAAGCTAGAGTAGATAAGTTTAACGAAAGAGAAACTCGTAATCAACCTGATGATTCAGAACCAGAAAATAGAATTTTCCTGAAAAAACCTAAAAAAGAAATGACTGTCAAGGAAGCTAACGAAATTCAAAAACAAAAACAAGAGTTGAGACGTGCTTTCCGAGAAGCTAGAGTAGATAAGTTTAACGAAAGAGAAACTCAAGAAAAGATGTTTGCACCCATCACTGAAAAAGTAGTTGAAGTAATAAATGCTGTGAAACAAGCTGATGAAGACATCATAAAGAAACTAGAAATTGTTCCCTACAAGCCAACTAGTTCTCCTAGAAAGAAAGTTGTAACTTTTGGACCAACTAATACTTTTGACATTAATCCAAACGAAGGAGCTTCTGCACTAGTTGATACTGCGTCAGATGATACCGTAGTAAACACGAGAAGTAGCTTATCAAGCATCATGGATATGGTAGATCGGAATGAAACCCCATCGAATAGCGTTGGTCCGAAAGGAATTGGTCCTATTGCGAGACTTTACATCAGACAGGATGATAAACAATTTGGTATATGGGGAAAAGAGGACAAAATTTACATCGGAGACCAACAAATTCAAGTAAATGGAGATGCAATCGTTATTCAAAATGAAACTTACAAAGGAACTCACGGATTATGGCGTTTGTTAACTGATCCTCTAGGACCTGATCCTGATAAATACACTAAAGAGGATTTGAAAGTTTACAAGAAAATTCTCATTCAAACGAACTCTCTATACCAAAAGAACGATCCAACTACCAATAAAGTAAAGTCTAGTACGGGGAAAAAATGGAAAGATTTGATCGCACCTATTTGGAAAGAAATCAAAGCAAGTAAAGTTGGTTCGGGTTTGATAGAATATTCTGAAAATCCAGTGGAATTTAAATACATTGACAACCTCCAACAGCTGCTACAGCGTTTGTTCTATTTGCACGCACAAGAACGAGCTGGTAATAACAATTTTCACAATGAAAAATTAGGAATTGTAAAGTTTATAAGCGATCAGTTGGAAAAAAACATAGATAATCCCAAAGGAATAGAATATCTGATGAAAGTTGTAAACAGTTTGCCGAAAGGAATTATTAAAAGTGGATCCGGAGTTTTAAATACTTTGCTGAATAAACTAGATGGTTTCGTACCTGAAATGCATTTACCCGGATACAACTATTGTGGCCCATTTACAAAACTAGATGAACGATTGAAAAGAGGAGATCCTGGAATTAATAAATTGGACGAAGGTTGTAAGCTACATGATATATATTACAGAGATCACACAGGCACGAAAGAAAGACACATAGCGGATAAAGCACTGGAAAAAGTGGCAAAAGAAAGAATGTACGCGAGTGATGCAAGTTGGAAAGAAAAAGCTGCTGCAGCTGTAGTGAGAGGTGTAATGAAAGGTAAACGATTCGTTGGTGGGGAAGTTACAATGGGTAAACAATACTTTGGTGAGGAAGTTACAATGAGTAAACGATCCTTTGGTATGAGAGTTCGTTATTAAAAAAATTTACTATAATAAATAACTATGATTACGAAAAAAATAGATTTAACCGAAAATCAACTAACCAAAATGCGAGCCGCTTACAAGAAGCGCAGAAGTGTTACAATTCTTTTGACAGCGAAACAAATTTCAGGAAACGGAAAACATAAAATCAAACTGTGGGAAACTCAATCAAAAGCATTTGAAAAAGCGAAAGGAGAAAAGAAAGGAATTACGCTAACTTTGGATTACGAACAACTACAATTGAATCACACGGGTGGATTCTTACCATTGGTGTTTGCAGGAATTGGTGCTCTTGGGGCATTATTGGGTGGTGGAGCTGCAGTAGCTTCTAGCGTTATTGATTCTAAGCATAAATCTGCTGAAGAAGCAGAAATCAAACGCCATAACTTGGAAATGGAGAGATTAGCACAAAATGCAAAAAGTTTAAGTATTGGGTCCGGTTTAAAAAAACGAAAAAAACGGAAAACTACCAACCTTTGAGTAATTTAGATTTACATCGTTTCGCGAAAAATTTTAAAATAAAACATTTCCGAGGTATTTTCATGAAAGATGAACTTCCTGATCGACCTAAATCCGTTGAATGTGGAATTATTAATTTGGAAAATTCTTATCAAAATGGTAGTCACTGGACTTGTTATTTTAAAAAATCCGAAAAAGAAAAATATTATTTCGATTCCTATGGAAACGCACCACCTCCTAAAGAGTTGGTAAAATACTTGGAAAATAAACATATTTTTTACAATTCCGAACAAATTCAAAAGTATAATGATCCTCCAATTTGTGGACATCTGTCTTTGATAGTGTTAAAAGAACTTTCAAACGGAAAAGATTATGAAACTGTTTTAAAAACATGCAGAGGGAAATTGAATTCTGAAAAAATCTTAGTATAATATTGTTGTTTTAATGGAAAATTTCCATTAAAACGTTTTTTTATTAAACAAACTTGATGTTATACATGTCTCTCCCATTTATTGATTTGGTGATTCCATGGTACACTAAGCAAACACCGTACTCAACTAGAGCTTGGAGTTCATTTTTATCAAATTTTTGAATACATCTTTCTGGTATGAACACTCTAAATTCTCCTAGATTGGCTATAACAGCCTCCCACGAGTATTTCGTTGACACAAATTCAAAGTTTATAATTTTGTAAGGTTTTCCGATTTCTAGTTCGGAAAGCTTGTTCGTGTTGTTTTCAAAATTAAGTTTTTTCAATAGCTGCTCCCTATTCATTTCTATTTATTTATTATAGAATATATATTTTTTTAAATAGGGGCGGTGATTCACCGCCACTATTAAGGCAAACACAAGACACTTTTATTTTTAAAACCCAATTCGTAAAGGTGGTGTCTAGTAGACACCACCTTTAAAGGCAAATACAAGTCGAGAATACTTAGAAATTTCTTTTAAAACTCTTAAAGTGGGTGGGTCCAAATCGGACCCACCCTCTTTAACGTTAAAGTCGAATACAAGTCGAGAACATTTATAGGGATATTTTAAAACTCTTAAAGTGGGTGGCCAATTTGGCCACCCTCTTTAACGTTAAAGTCGAATACAAGTCAATTTGATTTTTAACAGTAAATAGGACCCGTCTGGTAGACGGGTACGATGTAAAGACGAATACAAGTCAATTTGATTTTTAACAGTAAATACATAGGACCCGTCTGGTAGACGGGTACGATGTAAAGACGAATACAAGTCGAGAACATTTAAAAATTTCTTTTAAAACACAATTCCTTAAAGTGGGGGGTCGCGAATCGCGCCCCCTCTTTAACGTAAGAAAGCTCATAATTTTAGAGCCGACGCTCACATGTGAGCCGCGGCTTTTTCATTTCATACTAAATTTTATGGCTCACATGTGAGCCGCAAAATTTGATCTCGGTTAACAATAACGAAACTACCACAAACTTGATGTTATGCATGTATTTTTTCATTTTTTGATTTGGTGATTCCATGGTAAACTAAACAACCACCGTGCTAGTTAAAAGGATCTCTACTATAATAGACAAAAGAAAAAGGTGAGGGCGATTCACCCCCACCTTTAAGAATTCAAAAAAAAATGAGGGGCTAGTTAAAAGAATATATTCTATAATAAAATGTATGATGCGAGAAGACATTGTGAAAAGTGCGATGTTAGCACTACTTATAAAAATTGGGCTAGACACCTAAAGTCTAAGCGCCATGAAAAAAACGACCCGGACCGGACAATGACTATCAGAAAACCTAGGAAAGCGAAACCTGTATTTGTAAATCCGAGGAAATTACACAAAGTATTTAATTTTAGTGAAAAAATATTTGAAAAAGTATTTGAAAAAAGCAAAGAATCTAGGAAAGCGAAACCTGTATTTGTAAATCCGAGGAAATTGCACAAAGTATTTAATTTTAGTGAAAAAATATTTGAAAAAAGCAAAGAACCGAGAACTGAAGTTGGAGAAAAGGAAACTGCATTTAAATCTAGATTAGTGACTTACGATATTAAAAATACGAAAGGATTTAAAGATGCTTACAAATTTCTTGACAGTATTAAAAAAATCGTAACTGGTTTAATCAACATGAAACTTAGAGAAATGAAACTAAAAGTTAATGTAGTTTTAATCGCAGAATTTAAAAAAGGGACTAACGAAAATAATATGGAGTATCATGAACTCAATTTCAAAACTAAAAACGTAATAATATTGCAGTCAGCAGAAGTACCAAATTGTTACGAGGAAATGAAACAGAAAATTCTAAATGAAATGGAAACGTTCGAAATAAAAGGATCTCAATGGCAACTTCACAAAATCAAACATTTAGAACTGAACGTTAACAAGTACACTCCTTTGAGAGGATCGTCTTACATCCCACTCCCTAATTTTCTACAATATAGGAAAGCAATTATAAATGTGAAAAATGACGATAATAAATGTTTCCTTTGGTCTGTTCTGTCTGCACTTCATCCAGCTGACCAACATTCGTATAGAATAGGAAATTACATAACATGGGAACATGAGTTTGATGAAGCGTTGAAAGATATCAGTTTTCCTATGAAACTTACGAGTATAAAATTGTTTGAGAAAAGAACTGGGATTTCCATAAATGTTTACTGTCTGGATGAAAAAAATATTATAATACCCTTGGAAATAACGAAAGAGGAAAAGGAAAGGCACATTGACTTGTTTTACTTGAAAAACGAGGAAACTGAACATTATTGTTGGATCAAGGACTTATGGAAACTTGTTGGTCATAGTCAGCTAACAAAAGATCACAAACGAAGGTACTTGTGTAAAATGTGCTTGAATAGCTTTGGAACTCAGTTCAAATTAAACGAACATAAAGAATATTGTGGAGCTCATAAAGCTGTTAAAGTAGAACTACCAGAACCTTACGATAATGTTTTACAATTTGAAAATTATAAACGCTCCATGAAAGTACCATTCGTTATCTACTCGGACTTTGAAAGTTTTCTAAGCAAACTTCAAACTTGTCAACCTGATGAAACTAATGCGTTCACTAATAAAATTCAAAAACACGAAGCTAGCAGTTTTTCATATTACATAAAGTATTCCAACGGATATTATAAACCTCCAGTCGAATATTCTGGTCCAGATTCTCCAAAAGTATTTTATCAGAAACTGAAAGAGGAAGTTTTACACATTGCTAAGGAATATTACGATAAAATTGTACCCATGAAACCATTGACAAACGAACAGGAACAGGAATTCAAAAATGCTAAATCTTGTCACATTTGTGAGAGAGGTTTTAACGAATTGCCTCCAATGTTAGAAAAGAAACTTGATGTAATGAGAAAAACAATTCAACACTTTATTGATAAAAAGAATGACAATCAAGCAGATATATATATTGAAGAATTAGAAGTTTTTAAGTCAAATATACCTGATAATTGTATAAAAGTAAAAGATCATGACCATTTGTCAGGAGAATTTAGAGGTACCGCCCATTCTCTGTGTAATTTGGAGTATCAATGTCCGAGATTCGTACCTGTATTTTTCCACAACCTGGCTGGGTACGATGCCCACTTATTTATAAAACAACTCGGAGAGGATGAAGGGGAAATACGATTGATTCCAAATACTGAGGAAAAGTACATTTCGTTTTCAAAGATTCTTAGGTACGACTCTGGAAAATTGAATGAGAAAGGAAACAAAGTAATGAATAAAATTGAAATAAGGTTCGTGGATTCGTACAAATTTCTAGCAAGCTCTTTGGAAAAACTAGTGGGAAATTTAACGAAAGATCAATTTAAGGAACTGGTAAAACATTTTGGAACAGAGAACTTGGAGTTGATGACAAGGAAACTAGCTTACCCATATGAGTACATGGATAGTTCGGAAAGGTACGATGAAACCTGTTTGCCACCTATAGAGAAATTTTACAGCCATCTAAATAAACAAAATGTAAAAGAAAACGAATATAAAAATGCACAAGAAGTTTGGGAAAAATTCGGTATTAAAAACATGTGGGAATTCACCGCGCTTTACAACAAAAGTGACATCTTACTGCTTGCAGATGTGATGGAAAATTTCAGAGATATTTCCCTGAAAACGTACAAACTAGATCCTGCATGGTACTACACAACACCTGGATTCTCATGGGATTGTATGTTGAAAATGACAAAAGTTAAATTGGAACTGTTGACCGATTATAATAAAATTTTAATGATAGAAAAAGGAATTCGCGGTGGAATATCTCAATGTAGTAACAGGTACGCGAAAGCAAACAATAAGTACATGGGTGAACAATATGACCCATCTAAACCTTCGAGTTACATAGCGTACGTAGACGCTAACAACCTTTATGGATGGGCAATGTCCAAATACTTACCATATGGTGGTTTTAAATGGATAGAGAACTTATACAATTTAGATATGGATAATTTAGATGTTGAAAATATAAGTGATGAGTCTCCCAAAGGTTATTTTCTGGAAGTTGACTTGGAATATCCTAAAGAACTACACGATTTACACTCGGATCTACCACTTGCACCGGAAAACAGGATGGGAAATACAAAATTACCTAAACTGATGACAACTTTGTTCAACAAAGATAGATACGTTTTGCACTACAGGAATTTGAAACAGTGTCTGAGCATGGGAATGAAACTAAAGAAAATACACAAAGTTCTGAAGTTTGATCAATCGGATTGGTTGAAAGTGTACATTGACTTCAACACGGAACTGAGAACGAAAGCGAAAAATGATTTTGAAAAGGAATTTTTCAAATTGATGAACAACAGTGTATTCGGAAAAACGATGGAAAATATCAGGCAAAGAATCGATATCAAATTATGCTCAAACGGAAAGAAACTGGAATTATTGATAGCAAAACCTACTTTTGATCGTAGAACGATATTCACTGAAAATTTAGCAGCAGTTCACATGAAAAAGACCAAAATTCTTTTCAATAAACCAATCTACATTGGAATGAGTATTTTGGACATTTCAAAAACTCTAATGTACGATTTTTATTACAACACGATAAAGAAACAATACGGAGAAAATGTCAAATTGATGTACTGTGACACGGACAGTCTGATCATGGATATAAAGACTGAAGACTTTTACTCGAATATTAAAAACAACATGATTGATCAGTTTGATACATCCGATTATCCGAAAGAAAATGTCTACGGTATACCTCAAGTGAACAAGAAAGTACTTGGAAAATTCAAAGATGAAATGAGCGGAAAAGTAATGGAGGAATTTGTCGGACTAAGATCGAAACTTTACGCACACAAAACGTTCGAGAATCAAAAAGAAACAAAGAAAGCGAAAGGGATCAAGAAAAACGTTATTGAACAGGACATTAAATTCAATGATTTCAAAGAATGTCTGTTGACCAAGAAACCGATCTACAAAACGCAAATGATGTTCAGAACAAACAAGCACGATATTTATACCATTAAACAGAACAAGAAAGCGCTCAGTGCCTACGATGATAAAAGGCATATTCTGGAAAATGGTATGGATACTCTTGCTTGGGGACATCATAAAATTGGAATAGGAAAAGAAAATTTCGTAGATCATCTGAAGGAGCTTATGAAAACACAAAACGAGAAAGAAAATGGAATTATAGGTAGGATTAAAGTAAATACTAAATTATAATTTTTTATAAGAATCCCTTATAAAAACCTAAATTTTTACATCTCCTTTCCATCTCCTTTTCCATCTCTCCTCTTACTACAGATTCTCTTACAAATGTAAATATACTGTGCACACTCTTTAGCATATTTTGATTATCCTCTTCGATGCATTCAAAACAAATATTACCATTTAGTACTCTAACACCACAATTTTTGCAAACGTTAATATTTTTGAAAGGAGTAAAATTTAGAATGTTTTCAGTTAGTTTATTTTTTCCATTGAGAAAGTTACGTTTCACAGTTGGTAAATCCAAAAACTTATGATACTTCCTCACGAAATAATCAGTCAGTTCTCCAGATTTAGATACTTCCTGCCACTCGCTCTTGGAAAGACAATTTCCATCTTCGAGTTCTCTTAACGCTTTAAAGTATTCCATTTTATTTATAGTAGAGATCCTTTTAACTTACCCCTCAGAATACTACGAACTGACGGAGTTGCAAAAGAATGAAATTTCAGATAAGCGCGAATACGAAATCAAGGTAATATTATATCGATAATATTACCATCGTCCACAATTATATTTTTATCTGGGATCATCTTTAAAAAAATCTTTACGTTCAACTCTTGTAGAAATTTCTTATCTCGATTATTACGAATAACGTAATTCTCCAACATATTTTCTTTGATATTTTTCCTTTTATATTTCACGTCTTTTTTCGGAGATACTGGTATTGTTTTCTTAACGGTATTTACAAAATTTTCAACCCCTACATTTTTCAACTGTGTTTTAAAATTTGCAATTTTATCAGCTGAGATTTCTCCGTATACTAGTTGCTCAATAAACCTGTATACTTTCATATCTCTATCTCTATCGATATACGCGAAACATTCAATGAATTCGATATGCTTAAGTGAAAATTGTAAAAATGGATGAGACATGTTTATTTTTATTGGAGAGATCCTTTTAACATACCCCCCAAAAAGTCACTGGTTCTGATGTTTTGTGATAAAAAATGTGTTCTGATGTTTTGTGTTGAAAAATTTTATCAAGGGTCTAACAGAAAAGCATTTTTAACAGGATTTAACAGAAAATCATTTTTAACAGGGTTTAGCACAAAATCAGTTTTAACAGAGATTGAAGTCGGAATCATTTTTATCAGAGATTTAACAGAAAAGCATTTTCAACAGAGATTGAAGTCGGTGGCCCAGGATGAATATTCGGATACTACTTGTATGTATGTATATATGTGTCATTCCAGACGATAACTGTCCGTAGAATTGTGCTAGAAACTTCAAACAAATTTTAAAATGTTAAGGACACAAAACGAAAGTTCAAGTTCGTTGGCCAGCATGATCGGATTACATCTTCGGGTTGAAATTTTCAAAAATGTAGTCAAAAATTTCAAAATAGCCTGTTTTTTGCGATTTGTTGTGCGAAATAATTTTTTCAGCATACTAACATGTGGTATAGTCGGAATCAGCGTAAAATTTCCTATAAGAATATGTATAAAGTTTTAAAAATTTCAAAGTTGAAAAATCAGTCAAAAATCGAAATAATGCCGTTCGCTAGTTGTAAAATAGCGACTGAAATGTCGAAGATTTCTTCAAAAATTCGCTCATGGGGTCATTCTGCATGAATGGACTTTTGCATAAATGGTGTCGGAGGCCGAGGGGGCAGCGACGTATGGAGCTTCGAGTTTGCGGTCTGCCATCATTTGTTTTCGGAATGGGAGCCAAGTCGTGTTAGTTCGTTATGTTTTCGGTTCTCATCTTATCAGCTGACTACGCCTTACAGCCACTTACGGTCAGCTTCCGTAAAAAGCAAATGCTCTCTAATATATTCGTGTTGCCCGCATGATGCCAAGGTATTGCTGGCATATTGTCGATGATGCCCACTGATGGCGGGCAAATATTCAAAACTTGATGTACAATATTGTGCTGAAAAATGTACTTAAATTTCATTAAAATGTGCATAAAATCGATAAAAACGTGAAAAAAGTTAAAATTCAAATCTTTTTTTAAATAGCAGACTATTATTTAGACCAATTTTTCTTGCCATAAAATTTGATGCTAATTAACTAATTGTTTTAACTAAAAGTCCTCAATTCTCAAAGCAATGTAACAAACATAGTACGATAATTTACGAAACTTCGCTCATACGATCAAGCTGCATGACTGGAACTGTTTTAGGATTTTTCCCGGATATTATCTACGATTTCTGACGATAATGTTGACGTTGGATCGAATTTGTTCGTTCTTGAAATTCATCTCCACTGATTCAACACATCAATACCTATCAGAATTCACATCAAACTCATATTTCCGTGGTGATCTGCCCAACATCGTCGATATGGCTGCTAGTTTGTGTTGATTGAATAGGCACCAAAATCTATCCAGCATATTCCGGGTGTTTACGGACTCTACCTACCAAATTTAAAGTCAGTAGCTTCCAAATTGCGATCTGTATCACGGAACAGACAGACACACAGACAAATACAGCCAAAGTCAAAGTTTAAACTCACTGTAGCCATCGATAATAGTAATTTATTTTCCAACTATTCTCTCAAGTTGAGTGAAATCGAAAAATAGGTAGTGCAATTATATCGCTTGATGAATTTTACTTGATTGATTGATTTTTAAATGCTGAAATTGATTCAAAATCATCAGTTTGAGATCAGTCTAACCAGCACGTTTTCTGAAAATTTCATTTGAATAGAATAAATCAGTAGAAGTTTCTTGTTACAAGGATTTCACTTTCGCGCGTTGCTTGGTTTTTTGAACTTGATAGTTTCTTATTCTTTCTTGACATTTTATATTTACGTTATGAGCTACTTTCCAATTTTCATTTTCCCAATCCCATTTTCTTTGTAATGTACAACGGTTCTTTCAGCTGCCTCGCCTTTGAGCTGTGAATCACAACCCAATCAAAACACCACTTGAACTGAAATACGAGACGGTTTCATCCCGCTGGGTATAACTCTGGGAACGATAACTGATGACCTAAGCCGTCCTTGACCTTCCTGCTCGTTCTAATGTTATCGAATAGCTCTCAAGGGTTTGATTTATGCTGATGATCGTCAGAAGGGAATCAATTAGCAGTTTTTCCCCCCTCTAAATCCCTCACCGATATCTCATTCCGTTCCTATTGCAAAGTGAGGAACCAGAGGATCGTACAGTTCTCTCGAGACGCCGATAATTGGATAGCTATGTCCCGGAGCTGAATGGCCCAATAAAATCGGTCGTATCCGCTGATCAAACATCATCTACCTCAACGGGTTTTCATCGGGTTGCACGTGCACAAATCGTTCAACTTAAATTTAGCGTTGGAGAAAACACAAGGAACAGTGGTTGTAATTATAAAACTCTGAGTTTTGGATGGTGTCACCAGTGATTTTGTGGAATTCCATTTTCGTAGATAGGGAGAATGACTTCTATTCCACAATTAAATTGCAACTACAATATATATTTCACCTGTTTACAGGCATCATCAGGTAGGTATCTTAATTATTATAACGTTGCACAAGAAATTTGTTTAAAAACACCAGACATGGAACGATGTAACTGAAAAACTAACTCGTTGTTTTTAAGTCAGTTTTTCAGTTACATCGTTCCTTGTCTAGTGTTTTATAATATAAATTTCTTGTGCAATATTATAATAATTAAGATACCTACCTGATCATGCCTATAAACAGGTGAAATATATATTGTAGTTGCAATTTAATTGTGGAATAGAAGTCATTCGCCCTATCTACAATAATAAAACTTTTAAGTGTAGGTATACTGCATTATTATTTAAAAATAGAAAAGTGGAAGATTTAAGGAAGATTTATTTTTTTTTTTTTTTAGTCCTACAATAGAAACAGTTCAAGTGATGCAGGATGATTGTATGAGCGATTTTTCTTGAATTATCGTATTGCATTATCTTATTTATACATTGTTTTGAGATTCGAGTACTTTGAGAGCAAAAAACTTGTTATCTACCGATTTTATGGCAACAAACTCGTTCTAATTGACATTATACAATGCAAAATTTTTGTTATGGATTTTAGCTTTTTTTTTTTCAGTTTATATAGATTTTTCAGCAAATACTCATTGAATAATTAAAGTACATTTTTCAGCAAAATTTTGTGAAAACCATGTTAAATGTTCTAGTTCACCGTTGATAACATTTTTAAACTAAAATTCTGCTGAAAAAATATAAATGTAACAATTATTTGCCGTCTTAAGCTATTTGCAGTGATCATTTGAGGAGATTTTCGGAATTTAACAAATTTATTGTGCAAAAAAAAAAAACTGGTGGCCAAAGAACTCATCCTGTCGTTTGGAAAAATTGATTTTCTGGCGCGAGAACGGGATTTTCAACTCATTGCTAAGGAGAGTCTGTTATCGTTTGGAATGACACATTTATATGAAGAAATTTAATAGAATTTTCCCGACTTGTTGAATTCGGAATCAAGGTGCACTGTCCGCCGTTTGAAGATTTTCTGTGAAACTACTCGACCGAACTTAATGAAATTTAGCTCAAAAATCATACATCGGCCGGGGATGTGGAAAAAAAAAGCATCGGCATCCCGTTTGATCAACCCAATAAATTCCAATAAAGGCGATGTATTTGGTTAATTCATTTACTTTCATTTGGTAGATGACATTGTCCAGTTAAATTATTATAATGCACTATAGACTATAGGTTTGTAAGTAGGTAATTTTTTATGGACCAGTGTTCTGCGATAAGGGTTCTACCTAATACAGAAATAATGAACCTTTGTGTAATAATTTTCAGCGTTTTCAATTCTTTATTCGTCTTAATTTGTTTATCAAAGGCTGGAATGGAAATGCGACTTCCTAATACCTTCCGAGTTACGAAGATTTCAAAAACAAATCACTAAAAAAATTAATTATTGACTGGAGCAAAATTCACTTTTCCCTAACTGGACATAAGTGGTGAAATTTGGGGGAGCTTCTTGGTTGGTGATAGTCCTTAAAACACGATAGGTACCACTTTCAATCATCTGCAGGTGGTGAAATGAAAGGGTTAAAACATTACAAATAAGGCCTTTCTGTAGGTACTCAATTTTTTAAAAAATTTTCATTGACCACCAACTACGAGTATGTTCCTCCCCAGGAACTGTGGCTTCTTCAGGGAGATGAAAATTAATTACAAAGTTTCTATTTAAACTAGAAAAATTATTACAGTTTTTAATAATTTGAACTGCCCAAATGAAGAAACGTTTTAAAAGGTTAAAGTTCCCATGAATCTTTTTTTTTTCTTTTTGTCGACATTCGATAGAACGATATTTTTTTCTAAAGAACTTGATAAATTTTAACTGGTACGGATAACCGAACATGACTACTGTTTAGATCCCCCTACCCCCCCCCCCCCCCCCAGGAAAAAATTAAATTGAAAATTCAAAGATGATTTGAAAGAAACTATCTAAGATTTGAGAGAAACTATCCCGAAAAATGTACCTAATTTTTGTTATTGGATGCTATAAAGTCGACCAAATCTGCAAAAAACTGTCAAAATCCAAACATTTATTATTTCAATAGTAGAATATTATTTTTTTTTTTTTTAATAAAATTGATTGTGGTTAAAAAATTTTATGGACACAAAGAGATCAACTTTCAGAACGATTTAACTTTAGTTTAATACCGTAATTTACGAAAACTCGCTCATACGATCCTGCATGTCTTGAACTTTATTTTGCTCAGTAGAGAGCTTTGTGGATATTGAAGAGGACGTATAGTGGACTACGAGTAGTTAGAGTACATATTGGCCTAACTAGAATCAATGTATACGTGCTGGAGTCACTGGTGGTGACGCCAAAATGCAATAAATGCACCAGTAATAAAACTGATCAGGTTTCAAATTAACAAAAAATTCAGAAGCGTTAAGGCCTATGTATCGGATACTTTGTGAAACTAAGGCCCTCCTCCAGGCTGTCGATTTTGACTTTTTGATCGATGGTCTGCCGCATCTCAAGAGGAGCCTTGACTCTTATCCATTCGCAGTAGCGTGTGTTTTGTGTCAGCGTCAGTAGCTTTGTGAATTAATCATAAATAATTGCATTTGATGGATAGGTACAAATGATGCATTCATTTCTATTTTTTGCATTCTGTATTTTTTCATTTCATTAAAAGTTTGAAGTTTTTTTTCTTTCCCTTACATAATTTGAACTCTACTCCTTATGTAATTGGCAAAAGCCGTGCTTTTTAATAAATAAATAAATTCCTACGTGACAGCCTCACTATGAAGAGAAAACTGGTGTCTGTGACACCTGAAACAACTAATTCCAATTCAGTTTCAACAAAAATTCCTCGGGAAGCGGACCTGATAGGATCATATCCGCTTTGAGGAAATTAAGAGCTCCACCTCTTTGGATGCCCTCAACCATTAAAAGCCGGTTGCTCAGTTATTATCTTAGGCCCGCACTAAACCCCCCTTGTCAATAGCAGGCGTAGGGAGCGGTAAACCTTTTTACAGCTTTTACTCCATTTCCAGCGAAATACCCCGTTGAAGTTAATGGGCTTTGGTAAAAGATGGGCGGACCGCAAGGGGAAGTACATTAGAATGCGAGCGGACGGATGAGCAGCAGGGAGAGGGGAAAGCTGCCCGATTGAAACGTCTGATTCAGGATTTTCCTCCGAATGGTCGTCGAATCTTTCTATTCTGGAATTAAAGCGAATAAATGGAGATTCCTCCGATAAATTATCACCTCGTTTATTGGGTTCTGTGTTGGAGGCCTCATTTGAGGCTATTCCAATCATCAGTTCAGAAAAAGTATAGGAGTAGGTACGTGGTTCGTCCTGAATAATTTATTCAAGATGGGAAATACTTGCCAGGCATTAGAACCGAGTCGGACGTTTTGGCTCACATAAATGGTAGGAACTATATGTAGGTGAATAGAAGCTGCACGTCCGTATATTTGAGGTTGGGAACGATAAGTTTAACGGTGTGTGGTTAGTTTCCAGCCGAATATGTTTGGTCTAAACATCTCCCCTATGTTTGTCAAGCGATCTACACCCCACATTTCAAATCTTTGAGGAACTAATTCAGGTTAATAATTGCTCTATTCAGGAACAAGTACCTACTTGGTAATTGGGTAAGAATTTAAAGGTTCACTGACGCAGTGATTGACAAAAAGTTTGGCTGGGACAATGGGTATCCTGGGTAATCCTGAGTACTAGTTACAAGCCGGGTTGTTCGCTGCTGAAACAACAGAGAGGGCGAAAAAATGAGTGCAGTCATGTGGTAAACTGCCAGGTCGAGGATAATGTCTTCATGTTTTCGAATTCCTCAGCATTGATTGCTAGCCTTTTCCTGGGCATCTCCTCAGGCTAGGGAAGTTTCTGTTCAGGTGCAAGTGTGGACGTTCTTGGATGCCCACCTGGGGCGCCTCCACGTTACATACCGGGTTGTTTGCCGCTGGAACAATCACGAGGGAGTTTCCTCTGCAGAGGCTTTTATAGCCGTATTGGAGATATCGAATAGGTGAGCAGTGAGGTGGTGAAGTGCAGGATTAAAGATGAATCATGATTTCAAACTCCTCAGCATGGATTGCTAGCCCTTAGCTGGGATTTCCATCACTCTAGACCGACCTTCTGAGAAGCCTCAGCATTACATACTTATTCATTCAAAACAGCAATAACTACTCTCTGATAGCAAAGAGGTGTACTGCCAAATAGTTAATTGAGGGGTTAAGGATAAATCATGCTTTCGAATCCTCAGCATTGATCGCTCCCCATTACACTTTGTAAGCTTCTGTCCAACTGCTAGCGTCGAGCTATGGGGGCCTCAGTTAAATTCCCGGTTATTTGCAACAGGTACAACCATTCTCAGAACCACTCTCAGTGTGGAGCCAGGTGATATGCAGGGTCAAGGACGAATCATGTTTCCGAATTCTTCAGTCTTGATCGCTAGCCCTTTGCAGGGCGGCATTCCTCGCACTAGAGAAGATTCTGTCCAGGCACTATCGTTATCGTCACTTGTTGTATGATATTCATTAGGGATTTTCTCCACAGGCTCTTTGTCGATAGAGGCCAAATAGTAGGTTCCTATGTTGGTATGTGACAGTTAAAATGTTGCATTCTAACTGCCTCGTTTTGAACCGCCAACGCCATTCATGCATACAAACATTGAAACTTGAACTGCTTGAATTACTGAGTTTTCAGATATTGTTTGTGATAATGAACGGGGTTCACCATACGTTGGATGAATATGTCTAAAGTCCTACCTCTTGCGGCGGTGTAGGTTGAGCTTATCATAAATATGTGCCCAGCGTTTTATCCTGATAGCCACATGTTCTGCATAGTTGTGATTGAAATAATATATTTGTGTATAGTGATGAAATATTATTTCAATCAGCATATTATGCCGAACAGAATCCATGATTCGAACTGAGACAGGTCAAGTATCGGATCGATGTTTTATCCATATTTCCAGCTGATGGAACCATGATTTTACAGAAATCTGAGGGTTTTCCATCCGATATCATATCCCCTCTTCAGCACTGTAGCAAAGCACTTGCCACTGGTTTTCTAGGTGGAGATAGAGATACGCATATATATCTGTATAAGAGACCCTCAAATTTAAAGGTGGGCCATGATGTCATGTTTGAGACAGTGTCTGCAATTTCATTACCTCTTTCTCCGACTTGTGGTCTAGACATGCAAACTGAACGTGCTGGTTGGATGACTTCGTAATGTACCACAAGTTCCATGATTTCTATTGGAGTAAAATATTATGTTTCTAATAAAGAAAACCAAGGCAGCTAGATATTGAATGGTAGGCAGTACACCTCTAGTGAGAGTTGCTTCACTGCATTTGGTCAAATCAGCAAAACTCGAGGTAAGGAGGGGAGATAGTAAAAAAGAGAGCAAATCTTTTAAGCAAAAAGTTGCAAATCACATCATGTTCGTTCGATTGACGAATAGTATGTAGTCAGTATCTAGACCTATAAATCTGTCGGAAAGCATTTGTCTACGCAGATGCAAGGGCAGTTCGTTGCACTCTTGCAGGCAGACAGCAGATATCCGATCGATATACGCAGGCTTTTCCCTTGCACTCTATCGAGAATAAACACTGCATTTCTCGAAGCTTGTCCGTACAAGGGACATCCATAATTGTGTATGGCACAAATGGTAGCTCTATACAAACCGAATTTTCTTCCTTTCTTCGGCTGTACGGTGATGTATATCGCCCCAATTCCAAGCACCTCCATTCATATAGACCGTTCAGTGATATTGCTTCGCCGAAGTCTGTGATTCTCATTCAACAAGGCTCCCGGTAATAGAAGTTACTGAAACCCGTCTTTCGCATATTTCGTACAGAGAGTTTCCGTCCAACTGAAGGTACTTTCCTTTCTCGGTCTACGGGGATCCTTGTCGCTAGGTTGTTCCATTCTAAAGACCTACCTTAATCTCTATTAACTCTCAACTTAGTATACGTTTGACATATCATAACCGCAGCTAAGCAGCCAGTTTCATCATTTCAACCTAAATTCATTTTCTCGCAAGAAATATTCACAACAAATGACGATTTATTGAAAACAAAATGACGGTGCTTTCATGCAAACAAATATTTATCTATGTTATTTTATCTTTAGAGCTCTCAGTCATCGTAGAATTTAATCTACTAAAAATTTGTTCTTTGTCGATGCCTTTCTTAGAAAGATATAATTAGTTCTCTTTTAAATAATTACAATTCGTTTCAGGCCTCCAATTGAAATTCTTTATTTGTAGAACGTGTGCGATATTCAACAGGTTCTTACTTGATTATCTTGATATAATGTTTTTCGAGGTCTGTGAAATATTCAAATATTTTTTTAATACCTTTATTACCAACAACTGACAGCTGACGAATTAGTAGAAGTGGACGACGTGAGTAGGAGACCGCTTGATTGGCAACGCAAGATCGAGTCTTAGTACGTCCTCGTTACCACGTCTTCGACACTTCGCCCGTAAATGTATAAACCCGAGGAAGGTTTCAGTGATAAGCGTATTCAGTTCATATTTTTCATATTACAATTTATACTGAATTAATATATTAAATATATTCTTTAAAATATAAATTAAATATATAATTATATTAAAATATACTAAATTTATTTACTTATATAAATCCTATTTTCACTCGAAGCAGTCCATTTATCGAGTGCCAAAAAACAACTAGTCAACAAATCGGAGGATAAAGCAGTAACTTAAACCGTAAACGTAAACGATGTGACGTAAACCAGTTTAAGAACATTGATCCTTTTAAGAGAAACAACAAACAATAAAACCGTAGGAAGAAACATTTTGATGTTAACCGTATCCCATTTCTCACTTCAATCATTTTGACGATCACCATAAATCATGGAACCCTCAATCATGGTTAGATCCATAATATATTTTCGAAACTATTCATTCTGAACAAAGAAGGCCAAGAGTCAGTCTCTCTGTTCGTAGATAATCAAAGGGAGCTGGGCGTCATGACTTGCAGGAGGTGATGGATAGCGGTCTATTTCCAAGTTACTGCCCGCCAACGGATGAGCTTCCGAAATAGTTTAGGGTTTTTTTGTAGCGTCCGGCTTTGGTTTGTTTACGTCGTAAAAAACCGATAGAGGCCTTGAATTCGGATAAAATCTCTCGCGACGAAGCTGGTGGAGAGAAATCTGCGTTAGACACCCAGACACAGGAATGAATTACCTACGTTAGACACTTAGCCTTTCACAGATCCAACGATAACGTCCGAGTTACGTTAGACATCCGAAGAAGCACAAATTTACCTTCACAACTTTCAGACATAGGACTATATTTATGCACGAAAATGCTGCGAGGAGGTGTTGTGTTCAACTGATGATTGTAATGGGAAAATTAAAATAGTCGATGTTAATCAACAGTGTTTAAAATATAGTCCATTTTTTTTTAAATATATTAACCATTTCTAGAAATACTTTATTTTACTAATTAGATTCTCTGTCGAAAATTTTGAAATTTTCGAAGTACATAGTATATCCTGAAGATCGGCAATGGGCAACCAATGCGTTTCTTCTCTGTTCTTGTCGTAGATCCGGTTTGTGTTTTGAAAATCGACGACATACACCCACCACAACCACAAGGGATCTGGTAGAACAAGTCTGAGGAACATTGTTCTTTTAGTGTGAAATCCTTCAGTTTAGATAATAGTGGTCTTTTGGTAATATGTGTTCGAAATGTAACTTTTATGTGTTTATAAGGCACAAAAATCTTTGTCATTTGTTCTGCTACCCCTTTCACGTATGGCATAAAATAATTGTGGACTGGTTGTTGTTTTTGAGTTGAAGGTTTACTGTTCTGAGTGTTTGAATGTTTCCTATGTACTATGTATAGGTTGGTGTTCCATGATGGTAGCCATTGGCCGTCAGGGACACATTCAATTTTTATTATTCCTTCATGAAACATAATAAACAATTCAAGGGCAGAAAGGCCTTTTTCGTAAGTTCCGGGATAGAAAGGTACCAACAGAACAAAAGTAAAGAGAGAAAATATGATGGGAGAGTAGTATCGAACCTCACGCTGTATGTTTTATTTATTCCCTACCGCAAGTGTCGTCCTGATTACGCCGCCAAGTCTTTCTAGCTGTGGAATGGCGAACCACACATTTTTGGTTCTTTTTTCAATTAAAATTCTTATCTAGTGAATATTTATAAATTCTGTGGAGGTAGCTGAGTAAGGATTTCCATAAAACAGATTTCTACGTTGATGTTTATGGATGAAAAACTTTCAGAGTTTCCCCGCTGTTTCTTCTGAGGACAGAGCTGTGTTCACCTGCTGCGTTTATCACATCAAACATTCAAACGTTATTCATTCATAATACATTAAAAGAGGATTTCGTATTCCGGTTTTGGAGGTTCACTCACTTTCAGTTAGATCAGTTGTTGAGAAAGTTGGAAAGTTCATCAACTGAATAATCGCCTTTTGAACTCTAGTACCGTTTAATGTCGAACTTTACCATTGAATGGTGTTATATTGACTTGTAGGGATTTCCAGTGTTTTCAGCTACCTCGTGAAATTTGGGAACATTGTTGAAGAATGCCTATAATTTAATCAAACATAATAAGATAATGTAAATAAGTCCTTGTCAGTCTTTCCGTCACATATTTACGACTTCTTGCACTTGGAGAAAAACTTGAGGCTCAGATGTGTTTGTAGACAAACAGAATTATTTTCAATCAGTTAAAACAGTCAGTCAGAGTAAGGTTTAGTAAAATATAGTAGTAGGCAAATCATTGTAGAGACACAATCAACATTTTATTGATAAATGAAAAAGGAAGGACTAAAGTTATCCAAACGCTGCAATATATAGATGAACTAAAATATTTTAAGGAGAACACTGGTGTTGTGGTAGTTCACTAATCCCCGTCAATCCCTCTACACAACTGAGAGAATTCCCACTTACCAATCAGACCAGACATCGACAAAATAAACAATCATTTTTGATTTATTATTTCACAATCAACCAAGAAAAGCCAAGAAAACCTAGAAACCAAGAAAAGCCAAGAAAACCTAGAAACCAAGAAAAAAAACCTATAAAAAAAATAAATAAAAATGAAAATAGCCTTTTCTAAAATTTCTTTTTTTGCGTGTCAAAATTTTTGAAATTATTAAGCAAAAAAAAAAATCCGTCCGCCGCACAGTGGGACGAAATGCGATTCTGGCTGGATAAAAATATTTTATTGGCTATTTTTATAGGAAATTTCACGCTGATTCCGAATATACCATATGTTCCTATACCTGAAATAGCTCTTTAATGGATGTTTCTTGAAAAAACCTCGAAAAAACACGTTTTTTGAAACATTTTCCCATTTTTCATCCTTAAGATGTACAGGAAACGTTTTTTGCTCAATGGAAAAGTTATAGAAAATTAAATTCTGCGTTGATTCGTCACCAAGGAAAGTAAAACTTTCGGTAAAATAAGGAAGTTTTCGAATTTCAAAGTTTTCCAAGACCGGAAAATACCATTTATTGCCGTATTAGAGATGAAACTTGATATTCAATCGACTTTCACAAATAAGAAAAGTTGTAAACCATCAAATTTCGCAGCGATTGATTACCAATTTTTTCGAAAAACACCAATAATTAAGAGTGTTATGATGTTTCAAAGTTTTTGACAACTCCTATTTTCCACTTTTTCACTATGCTGATTCCCAGGAACCTATCATCACCTCACCATTCCTTCATATATGCGTTCAACTACTAATATGGTACACCGTGAAACCAATTCCAGCTGCAAATATTTGCAAGTAATCACAATAACCTCGTCAACGTAGTGAAAGTGAGCCAAAACTCTGGTATAATTGCTTCAAAGTCATAGGAACCCAAACGTAAGCTTCTTATTCATGCATGAAATACGTCTGCCAAGTGGGTGTGGGTAATAGGTTCCTCGTATCCAATACGTAAAATGTATAGATATGTTGTAATGTATAAAACATATGCCTATGTTCGTATATACCTATGCCTATCTATGTACCTCCTATAAATTTCATAGAAATCGGTCCAATAGTTTCGGATTTTCGCGCGTTACAAGGATTTGCGGACACAGACTGATAGACACGGAACCAGAAATGTTCAGGAAGGTCCAAAACGTGAAATGCGAGTGGAAATTTTGATTTTGGAAAAGTGAAAACAATGCTTCCACTACCTTGGTATACTTGGAAGCAAAATTTTGTCCTTTAAAATCAAAATTTCCACTCGCATTTCACGTTTTGGACCTTTGGACCGATTATTATGAAATTTATAGGAGGTACGTAGGTAGGCATAGATATATACGGATATAGGCATATGTTTTATACATTACAAAATATCTACATTTTACGTATTGGATACGAGGAACCTATTACCCACACCCACTTGGCAGACGTATTTCATGTCACGTTAGTTCGACCTAAACCTTCGGCATAACTTTCGGTCAATTTTATTGTGTTTAGATATTGAAAAATCGATATCTTAATCACTTTTTTAATGAAGGGGTTGTCTTTCTGTACGATTTTTATAGGAATGAGTCTATTTGATGAGACGACCCAGAGCCGATCACCGTTGCGGTATGATTAACCGGTCGCGCCCCCGGAGGGCTTAAGCGTTGGAAAGAAAAAACATCGTTTGCACGATTGTGAGTCTCAAAGCGAATTCATAATGCAGGAGTAGAATGAAGGAGTGCAACCTGACTGATTGATCTGGTGGTCTGTTGATATGGTTGATCAGTGATCTATTCGGAAGGGCTACATAACACTAAAATAAACCAAAATAATTTGCACCATACTGTGTCAAGAGTTGAGCATAGCGCGAATAAACTTTGTGAAAGTAACAAGGCCATTATTTTATGTGCATAGAAGGGCAAACGGGAGATCTGTCTCCTCACGACTTTTATAGACAGTTCAGGGAGTGAAATGTGACACTGAGGCCAGCAGTTTAGCACGTCTTTGAAGGAAAAGAATTGTACGTCTTTGAAAGTGGCTTGTTACTTTCACAAAGTTTATTCGCGCTATGCTCAACTCTTGACACAGTATGGTGCAAATTATTTTGGTTTATTTTAGTGTTATGTAGCCCTTCCGAATAGATCACTGATCAACCATATCAACAGACCACCAGATCAATCAGTCAGGTTGCACTCCTTCATTCTACTCCTGCATTATGAATTCGCTTTGAGACTCACAATCGTGCAAACGATGTTTTTTCTTTCCAACGCTTAAGCCCTCCGGGGGCGCGACCGGTTAATCATACCGCAACGGTGATCGGCTCTGGGTCGTCTCATCAAATAGACTCATTCCTATAAAAATCGTACAGAAAGACAACCCCTTCATTAAAAAAGTGATTAAGATATCGATTTTTCAATATCTAAACACAATAAAATTGACCGAAAGTTATGCCGAAGGTTTAGGTCGAACTAACGTGACATGAAATACGTCTGCCAAGTGGGTGTGGGTAATAGGTTCCTCGTATCCAATACGTAAAATGTAGATATTTTGTAATGTATAAAACATATGCCTATATCCGTATATATCTATGCCTACCTACGTACCTCCTATAAATTTCATAATAATCGGTCCAAAGGTCCAAAACGTGAAATGCGAGTGGAAATTTTGATTTTAAAGGACAAAATTTTGCTTCCCAAGTATACCAAGGTAGTGGAAGCATTGTTTTCACTTTTCCAAAATCAAAATTTCCACTCGCATTTCACGTTTTGGACCTTCCTGAACATTTCTGGTTCCGTGTCTATCAGTCTGTGTCCGCAAATCCTTGTAACGCGCGAAAATCCGAAACTATTGGACCGATTTCTATGAAATTTATAGGAGGTACATAGATAGGCATAGGTATATACGAACATAGGCATATGTTTTATACATTACAACATATCTATACATTTTACGTATTGGATACGAGGAACCTATTACCCACACCCACTTGGCAGACGTATTTCATGTCACGTTAGTTCGACCTAAACCTTCGGCATAACTTTCGGTCAATTTTATTGTGTTTAGATATTGAAAAATCGATATCTTAATCACTTTTTTAATGAAGGGGTTGTCTTTCTGTACGATTTTTATAGGAATGAGTCTATTTGATGAGACGACCCAGAGCCGATCGCCGTTGCGGTATGATTAACCGTTCGCGCCCCTGGAGGGCTTAAGCGTTGGAAAGAAAAAACAAATCGTTAGCGCGATTGTGAATCTCAAAGCGAATTCAGCATGCAGGAGTAGGATGAAGGAGTGTAACCTGACTGATTTATCTGATGGTCTGTTGATCTGGTTGATCAGTGATCTATGCAGAAGGGCTATATAACACTAAAATAAACCAAAATAATTTGCACCATACTGTGTCAAGAGTTGAGCATAGCGCGAGTAAACTTTGTGCCAGTAACAAGCCACTTTCAAAGACGTACATTTCTTTTCCTTCGAAGACGTACTAAACTGCTGGCCTCAGTGTCACATTTCACTCCCTGAACTGTCTATAAAAGTCGTGAGGAGACAGATCTCCCCCTCGTTCTCGTTCGAACTACCGTCAAACTGAGAACTATCCAAGATGCATCGCCCCATCCCTGTCAAACCTCCATATCGGCAGCTGTATCGAAAAACCTGTGAACCCTTGGGTATGTTACCTCTCGATCTGTTTACATTAGAAGTTCCAGTTTTATCAAGGATACGTATTTGCAGTTCTTATTTTCACAAATAATCATGGAACACAATAGTTTTTATTTCAGTTTTTTGTATTTATTTAAATTATCAATAAATTGATAATTTAATGGACTAATTCTATATGTCCACGTCACAATATGTGAGGAAGTTAAACTGCCCTCCCAACTCGGCAGACTTTTTTTTCTGTTGGAAATTACTTACAAACCAATTAAATCTTATGTAACTACCTATGTGGAACCACGAAAAGTTAAGTAGGTTTAATAGAGATAGGCCATTATTTTATGTGTGTAGAAGGGCCAACGGGAGATCCAAGATCAAGAGGTTTCGAAGGCAAAGTTCAGAGTAATTACGTTTCGACGGAATAAGGAAGCACGGTAGCTCAAAAATCAACGTTTTCGTCTACATTTTCATTTCCAAGAAGATACGCCCGTTTGGCCATGCATAGACATGACTGGCCGACCAACGGAGTTTCATTCTTATAAAATAGTATAGATAGTATAGCAATACTATTTATTTGACGGCGAAGAAAGTTATAAAGGACCATCTATCCCACTCACTCCCTGGCAATTTCATCAAAAGCGTTCCATTACATTTGGAGTTTTGTCTGTGTGAATCGAATGTGCGGATGCGCGATATAATACATAAGGCCAATCGCGATATAATATATAGGACATCTTTCTAAAACATATACTACCCATTTACATACCGAGTTTGAATGAAATTGGACCAACAGATTATGTGAAATCAACGTTGGGATAAATTCACGTTTGCGCATGCGCACAGGCTACTATTGATGCGAAGGCATTGATAATTATAGGAAACTGTTTAGGAGGTAGCCTGCACAATCCCTGAAAATTTTATCGTAATCGGAATGGAACCTGGTATCGTTTTGGGCGTGACAAGGGTATACCACAGACAAATCGAGAGACAGTCATCAGACAGACAGACAGACAGACACGGAACCGAAATTGATCAGTAAGCTCTAAAACGAAAGAAGCCCTTCATGCAGCATGACCCCATGAGCGAATTTTTGAAGAAATCTTCGACATTTCAGTCGCTATTGATCGTGTAGAGAAATTTTAGTTTATGATTTTGATAGACAAACATGGAATCAAATTATTAAAAATAATTAGGAGGTACTCATACTTTATTATTATTAAACTAATCTTGTAGACGTTGGTTCTAGGATTGGTTATACAGGGATACTTCCATAAGAGTAGTTCAATCTGAATTTGGACAGTGTTTCATGCAAATGTTACCGATTTTTACAACTAGCAAACGGCATTATTTCAATTTTTGACTGATTTTTCAACTATGAAATTTTTGAAAACTTGATGTAGGTATATTCTTATAGGAAATTTTACGCTGATTCCGAATATACCACATGTTAGTATGCTGAAAAAATTATTTCGCACAAAGAATCGCAAAAAACCGGCTATTTTGAAATTTTTGACTTCATTTTTGAAAATTTCAACCCGAAGATGTAATCCGATCATGCTGGCCAACGAACTTAAACTTTCGTTTTGTGTCCTTAACATTTTAAAATTTGTTTGAAGCTTCTAGCACAATTCTACGGACAGTTATCGTCTGGAATGACACATACATACATACATACATATATACATACATACGTTAAGCTTCAGAATATGATTCAGAATAGCCTGAAACGGATTTCTGCATAAAATGTTTTCAAAAAATCACATTCTACAAATTTTTAGGCGAGAGCAATAGCTTAATTTTCTTCAAAAATTCGCTAAAAGCATGTGGAACTTTTGATTTTGTAGTGCAAAATTTTTTTCGATTTCAATAACGAATACAATGCTTCCTTACCTTTGGCGGTGAGGTAGCAAAAAACTGGAATAAAATACGGCTCAACGGATCAGAATGAAGTGAAAACATTATTCTTGTTGTTAAAAATATCTTCCATCACGATGATGAAGTTATGTATTCCCAACAGCATATCAATTTTTCTTCAGGCCCAGCTGCTAGAAAACGGCAAACTACGTTATAATTCTGTTCTGGGCTTATGCGCTGCAACGGTATAGGCTCGACAATAAGCAATGCAGATGATGTTTGCCGATCTGAGATGAGTTATGTTTGCCGATCCATTCAGAAACAATGAGTTCCGCGTTTAATATCCGCCGTCAAGATGGGGCCCCGCATCAGATAATAGGAAGGGACCTACGTAGACATAAGCTGATTTCTCCATGTTCTCGAGCCACTCCATATTGATGGGGAGCTCCGCCGTCTTCAATGCATACAACCCACCTAAATATTCACAGTTGAGTTGGCATTTATGTGTTATCTGAAACTAGGTATGACTGTTTGTAGCCCACCCACTGAACCAACTTCATGAAATTGGTACTGGAATCGGAATGAGCGAATGCTAATATATACATAATTGGTTTTGACGATATGTGCTTGCTACTTGCATATGCATACCTGTTGTATACATATATCGTTATCATGACGTGAAATCTACGATCATCGTTATTTAATTTTCCGAAGGTTTTTTAAAGTTGTTTCACTCCCATGTCACTTTTGAGATTTTGAGAATGACATCCATGAAACTACGAGTACATGTAACTTGATATAAGTAATTCAAACTTTCATGATGACTCGAAGAATCATTGTTTGAAATATTAAATCAAAAATGAATTTGAACTGTGAAATGGATGCCTGCCCAGCATTCGGAGCATGTCAAATAGAAATCGTAAAAGAAAGTCGTAGTAGAGTTACGTCGAATTACATTCTTTTTTCCCCATGTAGAAAAATAAGTTTTACTTTGAATGTAAGTAAATAATAATTGTACATTTTTGTTTGATCTACGTGTGTTAAGCTTTCACCCGTTCTTGTTCCGATCTGCATTTTTATATTCATACCTTCCAATCTTCGATGCTCAAATATCTTACTTCTCTTCTGCAACCCCAAAGACGTATTGATTCAACCCGTATCACTGCGAATTGGATAGTTTTCACCCATCCTGCTATCATCGGTAAGGGCTTCTCCAACTTTTCGGCTATTTGAGTGAGTCCGTCTGTTTTCAAAAGCTTTGAATTCGTCGTGGAGAACTCCCTCACAAGAGCAGATGTGGGGGGTAAAGGAACCTCGCAGATCTTCGACTGCTTCACCATATTTCCTGTGCTTGGAACGTCCAGCAATCCTGAATGTGGAGACTCATTCCTGAGAAGAGTAAAGGGGACTACACACGCTCAGTTTAAATGCGCAGTTTTCATGAGGACAAAACTGAGCAAAAAAGTGTACGGTTATCTGACCTGTCAGTTCTTGCAGTTTTCCCATTTTTTTTTAGCTCGTTCAGTTTTTTCCTTGTATAGAGGGTCCCCACTCTCCGTTCTGAATTTGAACGTGAACTCTTCGGAATTGTTTTTGCCTTATATAACGGGATATTGTCTATTAACTGTGATGGAACGGAAAAGAAGAGCAGCCTTATGCTGTCTCTTTGCTGCTGGGATTGAGCAGCTGCGTGAAAATAAGGGAAGGCGCTGTGAACGCTGAAGCAAGGAGTGGTATCTTCAAAGAAGTGTCTTGCCAAGTGATATAAATTTACTCAACGCTT
Organism: Adelphocoris suturalis; assembly: GCA_030762985.1. Classification (NCBI taxonomy): domain Eukaryota; kingdom Metazoa; phylum Arthropoda; class Insecta; order Hemiptera; family Miridae; genus Adelphocoris; species Adelphocoris suturalis. The sequence goes on along the minus strand of CM061048.1, from coordinate 20,844,850 downwards.
TGCTTATTCTGGCCGAGCCCAACTTTGTTTACATAAACACAAGGGATGGGTGACACGTGACTGGTATTTAGACGTTTCGACTGAAAAACTGATCTGAGGAAACTACGCAGTATATCGGAAGAAAGTATAAACTATTGCGCAGTCCAATGGCAAGAGCAGAAACCTGCGAGAACTGTGCAGTTTCATCATTTTGCTCAGTTAAATCGCTTAGACATGACGTCACACGTGATAAACTGCACTGGTAAACTGAGCACGTGTAGGCCCCTCAAGAGGAGGCGTCTGCATTTATGACGCAGTTGTCCAAATACGCCTCCCCTCTCTCTCTCACACACAGACCTGGGATCATCATATCTGTTACGTAGGCTGGATTTCCATTTTCAGCCTCCCGCATGACAGGTTCAATTCCAATCCTACCCCATGCAGCACCTGCTAGCCAAGCACATTAGTTACGAACTGCGTTGTGTCCTTGGGTTATTAATCCACCCCTTCTTCAGTTTAGGGCATGAGTGGTATCCATTATATCCCCACAGCCTTTGCAGAATGATGACAGACCTCTCACCTATTCCCATAACTTAGAGGGCGTCCACGAACTGTTCGCTGAACCGATAGCCATCGAGATGCATTGCCCTAAACTACTCTCCGAATTATCCTTTCTTACCTTAAAGGTAGGATGGCAATGACTTCAAAGCTTCGTGCAGCTTCTCTCTCTTTCCTTTGAGCTCTTTTTTCTTTTTGAAAGTTGTTCACATGCTCCCAGTGCTCGTTGCCATTAAGAGGTGTCCCAGTCTTGATTGCATTTTTCAACACTTCATTTGTCTTTATGCTGGAACGGTAGGCATAAGCAGGAGTAAGAACAGGGTTTTTTTAATTGAATGTCCCCACATTTCACATGTCCCCCCCAAGTTCCATAAAGTTCGTCGTATTACGAATCAATTTATCAAAATTCATTCAGTTTAAAAATAGTTACTGCGCAATACATATCAAATTAGGATGAATTCAAGTTTGAGAAGAGTCTTTGTGTACCTGCCTGCCTAACTGTTTATAAACTGAAACTAGGTAAGCAACCTCATTACAACTCTATTCGGTTATTCAAAATCATCAATATTCAATAAAATAGTTGATATTGCTACTATAGCATGATAACTATTATTATCGCTTAATGGAGGAATGAATCGATTGCCATATTACATCTGCTGGCGTGTGTGTAAGAGTCCGGTAAGCATATAAAGTAATATACGCTTGAATACTGTGGACAGGCGTACCTAATCAAGCCTTAAACCTAATTAAATTATAAATACAACCTAAGCCATTTATCCATAATTGCGTACAGACCAAAGCCTTTAGAAAGTTACGAATAAGGCTTATCAAACATGATACCATTTAGGTGACAAAGAACTGGCTTGTTAACTGCTGGGATATGGGGCTGTAGCCATTCAAGAAGACAAATTACTCCACAAATGTTACAACGGCTTTTATCTGGGTGTCAAGTTAAAATCGCCTCGCCCCACTCTTCGGTACGTGAATCATCCACTAAAGCTATTCTCGTTGTAGCAATTCCTAGTTCAGATAGCCCCCTTCACCACCCATTATAATTCTAATTGCCTGTCTACTTATCCCCCCCCTCCCATCCCCACCAACACACACACACACACATTCTCTCTCTCTTTCATGCCAATAACACCCCGATTGAACTTGCTCTGCCGTATATCCTGTTATGACCCGTGAACTAGATACGTATTTTTACTACATTCTAAATTTTTAGCTAAATAAAACACCTTTAATTACTCCGTTACTGAATTCAACTCTCATTAATAAATTTGAAACAAGCACTTGTAAGTTCGTCTTGAATTTATTGGTCTTATAATCCCAACGAACTAAATCACTTGCTAGGAGATGAGGAAACCTTAATCTCACTGCCAAAATTGTCAAAAAGCAAGTGTTTCCTGGTTCAAGGATTTGAGGTTGCTAGCAGGGTGATTCGATTGTAGGTGTGACGGCGACCTGGACAATCTGGAGGTCCGAGTTGGAGAACCTGGTATGTAGCTGAGGGATGCCTGTAAAAATCATATGATCTTGAGAGCGAAGGATTCCAAAGCTAGAATGGCTAACGAAATCGTGTATTACGATACATTGCAATATGACGCTAAAACTGTAAACATCATTCCTAAGCAATCAAGCACCAAACTTTAACCTGCTCCCGACAATAGGTGATATTTACGCAGAGGTTCCTTCTGATTCATGGTGCAGCCACGAGGGGGCTCCCGTTGACATCGTCTCCCCGGTCGTGCTTACAAATCTAATTACCACCCAGATGCTGCTGAGGCAAGACACGTTCTTGACCTTCATGATGGGTAGTATTCATTCTCCCTAAAGTAAGTAGGTCAATGATACGGATTGATGAGCGAAAAAACGTTCTCCCTGCGTCAAAACGTCGCATGGTTGGTGTTTATGCATAAAACGCAGATGCTGCTACAATGCAGGTTTCTAATTTCGAGAGTCACGATAAGCCCTTATATTAACACCATTGATATAGTTGGCCGCAATGTTGCATCATTCCTGCGTCAGAAAGATGCATTGTTGGAGCATACGAGTGAATTTCATATTGCTGATGATGATTTTCGTACTCTTTACATTGTAGAATATGGATCATAAAAGGCGAGCTCGGTGTCTTTCTGATGAAGAAATCCGAGCTGAACTGCAACAGTAGAGCAAATTGTAAGGAGAGGATGATCTTGACATTGATGAAAAATGATTGGGAGACGATGATGGAGAAGAAAGTCAGTTTAAGATCCCAGAACTAGATGATGACTGTTACACTGACCCAAATCATCAGCCAGAATCAGGCGAATATTACAGTAGGGATGAAGAGAACGACCTCATTGCTGATTCAGATCCACCACTCAAAAGTCTTAATCTCACATTTCTAGCTCTCACATGAAGTTACCCTTATTACTTTGTGATATAAAATGTAAGATATTAATTAGTCTATCAGGTAGTTACCAGCCGAGATAATATATGGTCCTCAAACCACCAGGTCAGGGTGAGATGGGTATGAAGAAACATTGAGGTTTCCTCAATTTATTTTTACAACGCATTTCATGTGGATAAAGTTCCAGACTCAAGGATTGTATCCATGGTTTTTGATAAATATGATATGTACAACGTGACGTAGGAAGAGCGGAGACTCCATATCCGTCTGACATGCATTGCTACAATAAATTGAAGAAACCTCAATGTTTATTTATACCAACCGCACCCTAAAGACCTGATGGCTTAGGGACCACGCCTCAGCTGGTAAGTAAATACATAATAGCCTAATCAAAAACTGTACACCAACTCGAAAACAATAAATAGATAATCTAGGGGATTGTTCCACTTGAGAGTGAAAACATTGTTTACATTGTTTATTCACTTAAAACAAATTGTAAGACATTTTTCCTGATGTATGCGTAAAAAAAAGTATTGTTGGCAATAACGGGAGGGGTTGGGAAACACGTTAGCAATGCAGGGTTGATCATATTTTGTCTCTTATTGGTAAAAACTGCTTTGTTTATCGGTTGCGTAAGAGGTTCTAATGTAGGTCTCTTTTGTGACAATTTTCGAGCTTATGTGTCAAGCAAAGACATCAATTTTACTCTCTAGGCGTCAGTCGTTGTCAACAGCCACGCACTTTGTGAGGAAAGAACAATATTTATCGAGAAGGAAGCAGTTTAACTTTATAGGTTTTCTGAGGTTGGTAGTTTTTCATTATTTCTCGGAGAACCATTAGAAAGTGACAAGCCTACACCTACACTTCCTAACAACCCGTTTACTGCGCTGATGGATCTAGTACGTGACGTTCCAGCGGCACACGAAGCTCCCATAGATACGTCGTGCACACAATACCCTTATAAATTCTAAGCCTTTCGATCAACAAGTAAGTTCTGAGAAACCACGTTTCATTTAAATGAGGTAATGGGATTCTACGCAGAGACCACGTATAGAGACCACTATTGGGAGAGTGAGAAACATCCTATGAGCCTCGAGAATATCGATTCTAGTGCTGATGGTGGCGGCTGGCGTAAGCTACGGACGTAACAGGACTTGGGCGCCTATAGGGGCAAGGGGGATTTTCCATAAATTATAAAATAATATTCCTCTATACTACGGAACAGCATGGATACTATTCAATGTGATCACCGAGAAGCTTTGGGCAGGTAAAACATTTTGACCTGCTGTAGGTATCAAGTTGTTTTTGTTATGGTTAGCTCCTACAGTTTTTAGGCTGAACGAATTCCATCATTATTAAAATATCTAAATTTGAGAAAAAAATACTTGGAAAAATGTGTGGTTATCATGATGTTGGTTGTTGAGGTCTATTCAATCAACCAACGTATCTAATTCGGTAGGCTGGTTCTACCTTTCCCACTGAATTCCTACAAAATTGATCAAAAGCGGAAGTGGATTCTTGCTAATAATTGAAGAATGAAACTATAAAATTCTCCATACAACAATCACGGCCAACATATCAATTCCCATAGCATTCTTGCAGGCTTGGTAGGTACTGTTAATTTGCTGTCTTCATCTTTTTCAGCAGAATTTCTTCAAAAAGTTTATTATTGTGATTTCCCATATACCTACCTATAAAAGGTATTTCAGTGTTATATCTTACATACACAAGGCAATTTTTATACGAACTAAATCACTCGAGACGAAGCTGTGGACACCCTTTTCAATGAAGTAAACGGAATTTAGTGAATATTTTTGTTAGTGTGTGAATTTCAAGGGCTATTTCCGTTTATCTTTCCTTTTTCCTATCGAAATTCTGGTAATGAGATAGGAAAAACGCGTCTTATCACAAACATCAATCAACAGTCTATGAATCATGACAATAAATTGCTCAGCTTTGATCACAACTTGATTAACTATTTGTTATCAGTTCTTATCCACACTCTTTGGGCCTGAAAAGCTTAAAGAAAACTTTCCGTATAGCGCAGAGGAAGGTGGATCACAGTCTCCTAGAGAGATTGGGCCAGGAGGAGTGTGGTAGTCAATACGCGTGGAGAGGTGCCGCGTTACGCCGTGTTTCGTCGATAGAGCACTCTGTATTTCGGACTATGCACGAGGCCTATTTAACTATACAAAGTGCGATAATTAGTAAAATTCGGAAGATGATTTTTCATAAAATCATATTTTTCAAATATGTTAATTTTGCTTAACAAATTTTATTTGAAAATAGAAATAGATACCTACCTTATAACATGACTAAAAATTTAGCTTAGTAGCAAAAAATTACATTTTTAAAATCATTTTTGATGACACGAAGACTCAACGTCATTCGGAAATTCCCTTGGACTCTTTTTATCATCATCCTATCTATTTCGCTTACTTTTTTGTGAATGTACTTGAGTTCTTCAAGTACCTATACGGGATTTCGATTCGTAAACATACGCCTCCAAGTCCCCCCATAAAAAGATATCACAAGTGGTTGGATCGAGCGACCTCGGGACACAAAACGAGATAAACCGGTGCGTAAAAATGGCTAGGGAAACGGCCATTTAAGTATTTATTTAAATATGTATGAGTCATTCCAGACGATAGCTCTCCCTAGGATTGAAATGATAAAAATTCTTTCTTTCGCCAAAAAAATCAAGAAAAAAAACGATTTTGTTAGGCTACTCTTTTTTTCGACGACATTGAATCGGTCAGTACCAAAAAATATCTTGCTAAAATCACCGAAATTGCAAAACGACTACAAATCCTTAAATCAGTATTTCCTAACAAAACATTAATCACAAAAAGTATATTAATCGTGAATTCAACTATCAACAGTGTATGCACTAAATCATGCTGAAAAATGACTTAAACTTCATTAAAATGTGCTCACCGAATCAATTGAAACTTGGTTTTAATTAAAACAAAGTTTTTTCCCCCATGATATGCGTACATTTAACAGTATTTCTTTACGAAAACATTCAAAAGAACAAACCAATTTTCACTTTAACCAAATTAGCATAAAAACCTCTAGAACAAAAAATATTACGGTTTTTTTTTTTTTTCAGTAGAATTTATAAAAGAATCACTCTGCATATATCAATATTGCACAACGGAAGAAACCTCCCTCTTTTCGGAATTTGAAAACGTATATTAATCTGAAAAATGCTGTTCTAGGTAATGATTACCTGCTTTTATGCTACTAGGACTTATAATATTGCTACGTTCAAAACCTACTGCGACTTTGCTTGAAAAATTCTCGAAGGTAGCAAATAAACGGGAGGCTCCCATTGTTGCAGAATTGCGTTTGATCGTGAGCCAGGGACATTTCGAAGAGGGGGCAGCAAAGGTGATAAAAGCTACTTCCGATTTCAATTCATTGAATTAGGTCACCCTGCCCTCGTTCCGAAGTGACCACCTTGCATGACTTGACGTTGGGTACACAACATGTCCTGCTGTGCGCACCCCTACCGAACTGCATTGTATCTACGTTCCCCCATAGTCTTTTCGCACGAATGCAGCCTCAATTTTTGGCGTTTGATCGTGACAGCCCGGAAATTTTGTTACGGAAATTTTGACATTTCGAAGAGTTAGGTGTTGTTTTGACATGGATATGTCTTTGCTCTGGGGGTCAACCAAAAATTTCCGTGACGCAAAATTTGTGTCACAATTTCAGTGTTTTCCACGTACAACCCAGCCGTTGCTAGGGGAAAGGAACTTCCGCAGTTTTCATCGCACAGAAAAGCTACCAATTTCCCCCTCCTTACGTACCTGGCTACATTCCTAAACCGATTTCTTAACGTGAAGCAATAGCATCATCAATAGGAAACATTTTCATCCTCTTGACAACAGTCGACTGTTAACTACAACTCATTGTAGTGGCTTCTCATTCTATAAGTAAACCGTTGTTTTGTTGGAATTATTCGGGATTCGAACGAATGGCCCAGGGATTTGTTTAAAGTTAAAGGATTCGTTTACAACTCTCGAGGACAACCGTTATGAAAGGTCAGTATCTGCTTGTAAAGCAGATAGTGGAACTCGTTTACGAGTTGTTTAGTTTAATTTGTTTCTTGGATTCTACGCACCATGAAACGTAAAACAATAAGATTTTTAAGTTTCTTTTGATTTTAACGTACAACCAAGCTGTTGCTGGAGAAATGAAACTTCTTTAGTTTTCACCGGACAAAAATCGTTCTCCACTCGTTAGAAAGCTCCCGATTTATCACGCATTTCTTTCGTACTTGTTCTTCTATTCATGTCATAGTTTTATATTTATTTATGTTATAAATGGATATAGTAAACAACGCTGCTTGTTTTTTTCTCAATTGGTTGAGAATTAATGTTGGTTATAGTAACTGTAAACGCGCACCATTACAGAAAATTACCTACCTGTCAATTCCTATTCGTGGAATAATTGGGCATCATCGAGACTGGCTTACAGAAAATTCAGTAATTGTGTGTCAATAATTATTTTATGTTTTCTAATTGTTATTTTGTTTAAAACAATAAAAAACATCGAAATAACTGAGATAATTACTGAGGCCTGTCGTGTTTTTATTAATCTATGTCCAATAATAAAATATAAATTAGATGGACAAAAATATCAGAATGTTGTATAGTTAGGTGGTCTGGATGCTTGCAAGCTCGCATCTCAAAAATACATAACATCATGTTTTCAATCCCTTAGTAAAAATTCAAATTAGTTGGACGAATAGATCAGAAAGATTTGTGTAGTTTCGTAGTTTGGATGCTCGCATCTCAAAAATACACAACGTCAATTAGTCAATCCTTTAGTAAGATACAGATTATTTAGACGAATATATCAAAATGACGTTTTAATGTATGATTTAAAAAATGACGTTTAAAAATATGTTTCGGAGGTTGGATTTGAATGCAAATAACATATTGTCCCGTACATGGGATCGAGCCCGGGTCACTCAATTTACAGAGTGTTATGATATCCACTACACCACGAGGTCTCTAGCAATTAATGAATAATCGCAGAACTTAGCTACCCATAAGGGTAACTTTTTCTAGGGTAATTTCTGTTTCCAGTTGATGCTAGTTCAAATTCAGGACGGCAGGGGTGCGCTCAGCGGGACATGTTGTGCACATAGTGTCTGGTCCTTGCATGCGGTGCAACTCCGGAAAAATTTTATACTAGGTTAATATCTAGGTTGATACCGATAGGTAGATATTTTCAAGAATTCATGAAATTAATAATTTATTAATTATACGGGCCCAATACAACAATACAACAAATGTACAATTCAATAGGTAAGCACCAAAATAAATACAATAAATAAAATAAAGCAAATATATTATGAGCAAATAATGAATAAGAATATGATAAAGCATATAATAAATTACTCATTTAATCAATTAAATATTATCAATGTTCCAGAAGTTTCTATGGGCTATAAGTTCGAATGATCATTAGTGACCATAATTTAATTTTTGAATAGCAGAATTTTGTTTATGGCTTTTTCGCTATCGTATTTTCACTACTTATACCCTTTGTAGATATGAAATTGTAATCTTTATCTATTGCCTCGAGGTCTGAATGTTAATGCCAGTTAAAAAATTAATGTGAATTTAGTTTGATTATTGAGGGAAACTTCAAAACTCCCATACGCAACACAGAACTTTACTCCATCGCATGTGGATTCCAATAGTTTATCCCGTTATATTGTTTTTATATTATCTTTCATTGCAATGCTTTCCATTTGAATTATTATTATGTTTATTATTTATATTAACCACCATTACTAAGTAATTTATGTATCTCATAAAATAAATCCTCTTGAATAATTTGCGCTGTTTGATGATGATGAATTACCAGCGCTTCCTTCACGCAGTTCTCGCATTCTCACAGTTATACAATACCGCTGAATTTACCGGCCTATCCTAAGCCTGTAGTCCGAGTTAGGATTTCTGCGGTGGATTTACCGTGAGCGGGTCGGATTCTCACGGTTTTAGTTGTATAAAATATTTGTCGCCCTGCGGATTTAAGCCCTATTTTCCACCGGGGGAATAACCCGCCCTAATTCTATATCTGACCCCGTCTTCATTTTGCGGTAAAATCTAATAAAGTACAAAAGGGTATTCACGTTGAATTTAATATCTTTCACCACTTCAGCCTAAAATAATCTGGACAAGAACTTTTAAGAACGTACACATACTCTGGAGCGTGAACCGAGGTAATTATCCGTAGTGAAAAGAACTGATGTGAATTCTTTTAGCATGTCCAAACCAATTGTGAATTATATATGTTATCCATTATAACAATTCAATTTGTTGAGAGAACAAGCCGAAAGAACTATTACATTGTGCGATTTATTTTAACTGCATTACGATAATTTTAAAACATGGCGAATTTATCAGAGGCCACTATAGCAAAATTCTGAAAACTTATTATTTTAATCAGTGAAATAGGTACTTTGAAAGTCTTTTGAGAGCTTATTTCAATTCCTTGTCACTCATCTTTATTTGATACAATGACGGCTATAATGGTGAACTATGACAATTTCAATATTAAATTATTTGATAGGTTTAGGTTAGAGAGAATTTCTATTCCAAATATGTGGAAATCACAACATTTTTCAACACCTAGGGCATATCTAACATGTATAAGTACCATATCTACCCATTTCCAGAATCCTAAAAAATACACAGTCACACAGTATGGCTAATACAGCGAATTTTCAAAAAATTTGTGAATAAAACTGAGGGGACAGCCGTGTGAAGAGAAAATTTGGTCAGTTATAGACATTTTTCACCTAAAAGTCGAGTTTTCTAAGTTAATATGAATCTTAAAAATCCGAGAGTGGTCGCAATTGTCTTATCGCTACAAAATACTTCGACTATGACACCCCTCATGCCCAATCGTCTGAAAAACGATTTTTAAAGCATTTTTTGGGACACTAAATTGTAAATTTGAACCTGAAATTTTGGAGCGATCAGGCTGACCGACAACACCTGGCTAAGACATATTTTTCTACGTTAGAACGATTTTTTTTTACGCCGTATATTAAGACAGTAATTGCCAAGAAATACACCCTATAAGTATTTCAATACATATCAACATGATTTTTTCATTGCCGCTATTTGAATAGATGAAAGATGGTGTACTGTTATTGAGAGTGGATCATAGGAGGAAAAAATCTTTAGGTTTCAACGCCAACGTTTCATCCTGTTTTAGAACATCTTCAGGACTTGAAAGTAGTGATTAATGGCAAATATTTCCTTATTTATTACTATATATACAATACGGAAAAGTCCAATGCAAGAGGTTGATGCTACAAAAGCATAAGGATAAGAGATTAAGAGTTATGTAAACAACCACACGTAGGTAAGAAAATATAAAACAGTTAAATGTAAGGATATATAGACAAATTAATGTAAATGCCGAAATATAAATTGATTCTAAAGAGGCCACTGATCCACTATGTAACATAAATATATGTCTGTTAGTGTAGAGTGACACAAAGAGTCACTGACACATCTGTGTGTCACTCTATCCTAACAGACATGTTTATGTTGTGCAATATTTGCCATTAACCACTACTTTCAAGCCCTGAAGATGTTTTAAAAATGGAACGGAACGTTGGCGTTGAACCTTTGAGTTTTTTCCTCCTATGACCGACTCTCAAGAACAATACACCATCATTCTCGTATAAATATATATATTTATACATACGGCGTTAAAATATAGAATTGTGTTCTCTGATGCATGGAACGGTTTGAAGGGGGTCCAGCCCCCTTACTCCCACTTTTTAAATTTTGAAGCCATTTAAATAGCTCATTTTTCCTTTAAAAAATCCTTGAAACAAGTTGTTCAGAGTAGTCAAGGGGGCTTAAACACTTTTATTGATAATAAGTGGCAAACCAGAAATACTTCAGCAATTTTAACTACCAAATTCATTCAGTTTTTTGATAAATATTACTGCCATATCGAACATGTTGAGTTTTAACTCCTTTTCTTAACATCATCGTCTGATCGTTTCTCAATAGTGTTCCAAAAATGAGGATACTGACGGATAGGTACCTATAAGGTTAGTACGAAATACCTTTCCAAAATGATATATCCTAAATGGAAAGTCTTAGATTTAAAAAAATGATATTACTAACGCCTATATGGTTGTACTCTACCAAGCGTGTCACAGTTTCGCTATTTCAACAGGGTTGTGCACAAGCGTGATACAGTTTCTGAATGACGAAGTTGGTTAGTTCCAATCAAAGTTACCAACCCAATATTTGACAAGGCAGTCGCATCGTTAGTAGGTGGGTATATGGATAACTGCGGTGCGCGAAAACTAAGTTTACCTTCACAATCATGTTGCGGTTCGCGCACCCGAAGGAGCTGTGCTAAGGAGATGTCTTCTGACTCTAACGACGTGGATACTCTAAACAAACACTACACATCTACAATCATCAGTGATTTTTGTGATCTTGCATAAGTTAAGTGTCTCAAATGTTGTCATTCATAATTCTTAGCCTTAAGTCCATATTGAAATTGACTATTGTATCGAAAAACTTATGTGCAAACTGAAACCCATAATACGATTGCGATTTCACGGTTCTCAATTGCGCAGTGAACACATACAACGACTCGTAGATCTGTGGTTCAACACTGGCCGGAATAATTAATATCCATCATCTGTCAATAATGTGTCCTTAGTTCACTTAAATCATGGAAACCTTGAAGCCTTAATGTGTGCTTCCTAACTACCAAAAGAAGGTAACTTTTGTGTTTTCGTGCAAGAAGTTGAAAATAATAATTTTTGCGTTTTGAAGCTTATTGATCGATTTCGGTCCCGTGTCTGTTTGACTCTGTGTCTAGGCCGCTTCTTTATCACCCACAATGCCCCTTTTTTGCTTACATTTTAGGACGTCCCCCTGAAGCTATGCGTCCGGTAGGAGAGTCGCCTTAATTCTAAACTTTAACCATTGCTGTTTGTTTTTGTGTCTTTGTGGAATAAATGAATGTAAATATGTTAATAAACGCAAGGCCTACCCTCATACCTAGCTTCCTGTTTCCAGACTTCGTCTCCCCCATTCGTCTCCACTCTTCTCCTGGTTTATTCAACCCTCCCAGTTGGGGTTTAATAATGAAATATTATGATCATAGTACTTCACTACTTTACTGTATAGCAGCTCCCTAGTAATTTTGTGTTAGAAGAAAACTCTTTCCAATAAAACGTGCAACTACCGACCCACACCCCTATGGCAGCTCGCCAAACCGAGAAACAATATACAACTGTTACTGATTTGAACTTGGAGTCGTTTATTTCAATATTAACTGTATATCTTTGTAATAAAGCAAAAAAACAAAAACAGTCATTATGAACATTAAAAATACAATTTTTTTTCCACAGTCGCTACCTATTAAATCCACAATTTTCACCAGATTTTACCTTCCGACAGAGGTGATTAATCTGTGAGATGAAGTAACATGTTGGCTTATTACTTTCAATAATGAACCTTTGTAATACACCAAGAAAACAATTTTTAACACGAAGCGTGAAACCCATTATAAAACCTGCCGTCCGCCGTCCTCGGCTTTTTTCCGAAAAATAGTTTGACCAAACTATATGACGGTTAATCTTGTGTTATTGTTTGTTAAATCACTTTTGAATCAGACCCATAGGATTGTCGATGGGCTTGTGTATATTCAATTCAACCTATGAAACGCACGGGTGAATCAGCTAGTTTATGTATATATGTGACCTTGCTAGTTTATTCTAGTTTAGTGTATATATCATATATACATTGTGCTAGTTATGTATATATGTGACCTTCTAGACGATAAATATCCTTAGGATTAAGATAAAAATTCCTTTCTTGCGCCAAAAAATCATGTTTTCTTATTGAAAGGAGGAGTTCGTTGGCCAGCATTTTTGAGCACAATAAATTGGTCAAATTTCAAAAAAAGTGCTGACAAAATCACCAAAAATACCAAAAAATGGCTAAAAATCGTAAAATCTATATTTTTCAGCAGAATATTGCTCAAAAAAAGTTTATTGACTATAAAATAGTACGTTAAAAATTTTATGTACACAATAATGCTGAAAATATACTTAAATTTCAATAAAGTGTGCAAAAAAGTCGATAAAAACTGCAAAAATGTTTAAAATTTAAAATTTCTTCTTGAATCGCAGAATGGTATACAGATATTATAAAGCCATGAAATTAGTACTCATCATTTTTTTTCCCCTCAAAGTCCTTAATTTTCAAAACAATGAAACACAATATGGTACAATAATTTACGAAAATTCGCTCATACGATCATGCAGCATGACTAGGACTTTTAGTTTATTCGTGCGAATAATAACTATTATCTAAATTTGGTGCCGAATTTTCCTGTAAGTGGCGGAAACATTATTTCACTCTCGGAACATGACATGGCTGTACTTAACATCGTTTGCTTTTTTCTTATAAATCCAAAATAGTGAACATATTCGCAGTTTTGCAGGTCAAAATCCAAAAATGAATGACTATTTAATCGTTTTCTAAACCCTCTGAATCGCAAAGAAAATGCATCCCCACCCCCAAGTACCGCCGTGCCGACGGCTGTATAACCCATTTTCTTCGAAAATTTGGGTAAAAACTATCTATTAGTTATTATTCGCTCAAATAATGACTAAAACCTCATTAGTCATTAGTTTCAGGTAGAAACTAAATTTTGTATAACTACATTAGGTATTAGTTCCATTGCGTATTATTAATAACTAAATTAATCATTAGTTTTGTCTGCGTGTAACTGATAATTAAACACCAAATATCTATTAGTTATTAGTTCAACTAATTTCTCTAAAATTATTTATTTGTTGAAGGGTTGTAACTAACTACTGATTCAGGTGAAATGAGCCATAACTAATAAATTGAAGTCACAGAATCAATTACAACGCTAGTGACACCAAAATATTAGGTTATCGAATTTAGTTATGGTCATAACTAATAGTTATTAGTTACAGCGTTAGTTGACATACAAAATTAGTTAAGTAATGTCTGGGTGGTGTTGGCCCCTAGTTATTTCTCCACTACGTCCCTGATCACCAGTAGGGGCGAGCTAATCCCTCAGATGAATTGCGACAGATCACGTGAGTATTTTTTACTTGAATAGCTTCAAGATATTTTTCGATATTTCTCTTTATGTGTCATACAATATCAATATACCTCTCTTTATCTCGAATTACTATTAAAATACCTAAATTCCAGCCCCTATTTCTTTGGTGACGACCGTTATTGCAGGACATAATCTGTGAGATTAGTGCGCCTGATCGTGTACCTGAGCGAATAACATGTCAGACTTTCCGGAAAATTTTGATGTTATTTCCAAGTTTTATTATTTAAATATCATATGGAAGAGTTACCTCAAACCACAAACATACAAACTTGTTAAAAGTTGGATTTTATGCATTTTTCAATATACTCAAACAACAGTTGCATTATTAATCGGTCTGATGATTATCTTATCGTGATAGGATTTTTATTGTGCCTGGCGCAAGGTTTTTCATGGATCACCTGTTCCTGTTCTGCTGGGACACTGGGTACTAATTTCTTCACAATTGGTCACAGGTTATCACAAGTTGTTAGGCCTAAGATGATAGTAGCAATCCAACATGGCTAGCCCATACAATTACATGCGTGAATGGACATCCCAAAAGTATGAAGTTTCTGTTTTCAAGTAGTTCGTTGTGTAGTTTCGTAGATATTCATCAATATCGTTGATTGCGGATGTATCTAAATTAGAATTAATGCGCTCATCCATTTGGAGCAGATGTCCCTCCACTTCAATGTACAAAAGAACGTTCGAAGTTGCCTTAGGAATCTCAACCAGACCTTAGTACACTTTCTATATTAAACATGAAATATCAACATCACTTCTCGTTGGCTTGCAACGTTTCGTATTTTCCCTGAAAGTCAGGAAATGATTGACGTACCTTATTTTGCCTCCTCGTTTCCTCATCCGGATTCCTTTTGAATGTCACTCCTCTGAGTACATCCGTGCCAGGACCACTATTTTAGCTCGCCATTTCCTATTTGAATGATACGAGATTTGTAGGTTGGGGAACTTTAGATAGAAATGCCTCCTTCAGAACATCGTGGCCTGCAATAGACTTGTAAAGCCTAGTTCTGATTTCCGGCCTGGATGTAATTTCCTTAGCTTTCCATGTTCTTGATTGTCAAGCTTGAAGATTGCTTCACCTAAACGACGTCTCAAGTCCTGAATTGACTTATGAAACAACAATCTTTGAAGTAGGAGTTAATCGCACAAATTAAATTTGATAAAGTAAATATATTTTATGGTTGGGATTCTGCATGAAAATATTGAACAATGCATATGGAATTCAGTTTTTTTAATAGCTAGGTGAAAATATCAATAGTTTGCAATAAACGCTGCAGAATATTACACAAAGGTATTTATTTCAGTTTCAGATAGTTGGCTCTTTTACTCGAGTTAGGTACTGAATCTCTGCATATATTTTTTTTCTGAAATTCCCTAAGGAAGACATATAAACGAAATACTATTGTATTCGGTTGTAATTTGTAACTAGATGTACCTAATTGTTATTTACAGAATACGCTTTCTTCAAACAATCGGCCAGTCTTTAAAATAGGTAATAATAAAATTTGCATTCGTCGGCAACCAACCCCCCCCCCCCCCCCCCATCCGATCCCTTAAGCCTCCAGAAGGGATGAACCCAAATGTCTTCTTTTTTTCCTCTTCTTCCTAGTCTAAAAGTGATGCAATTGTTGCAAGGTCTTGAATGCTGGAATTCATTACTTCCCAACTGAAAGCCAGCCAATGTGTAAAGGACGAAGAACACTAAACAGGACAATCTGAGAACACGGACGGCATGAAAAGCGCTGACATTAAAAGGTACAATAGTGGCCGTACGGGTTAGGCGTTTCAATGAATCGTTTCTCATGCGATTAGTGAAGTTGAGCAACACCGAGCGTGGTGAGTACTTAGATGGGTGACCGTCCAGGTAAGGGTCAGACGTCCAAGTAATTTTCACGCTTCTGTACGGCGAACCCCTCTCCACTCAAGGGGGCGAGGCAATGAGTAGCTTTAAGCGAAATCATCAGAAAGAATTCTGATCCTCCATTTGGAGGACAGCTGATGACGTCCAAGACGCCCGAGGCAGTCGGACGAAAAGCCCCAACCTGGAATGGTTGTTGTTTACTTACTTACTAAAAGGTACAATAGTGTGTGAATGACAATAGTGTGTGAATGACGGTGAAAATTTCATCTGGGATGCCACAGAAGGCTAAAAATCACGAGCGACAACGGTGCCAGCACGTCTCGCATATGTGTGAATCCACCTTAAGGCCGCTATGCAGCAAGCCTAACCAAATCTAGTCATGAATGTTACATAGCGGTTCACGCACAAAATCATAGGTCGCTACTCCTTTAGCCCTTGTAGTTGCAAACCAATCAACGTACGGCTTTCCCGATGATTTCATTCGATTCCTTGGGAAACTATTTATGTAAATGACAACCAAAAAAATATTACAGTTACCATGAAAGTTCTGGAGATCTCGATTTTCCAATATTTCATCCCTCAAGTACTACTCTTCAGGAATGGGCGAAATCGAGGGAACTAGGAAACTCATCAACAGGAAACTCATCAAAAAAATCGTAGAACCCCATTTTTGATCAGTTTCCCACGTGGGGTGGAAACTCGTCAAATCTTCATGAACACGCGACTCATCGAAAAATGGAATCCAATAAATTTATTCGTTTCATTCAGTTATGAGTAAGTATACATTTTTTCGACTAGAATCCAGCACTGTCGAGACACTCCTCAAAAACTACCTTGAAGGAAACTCATCAAAAAGGAGCTGACGGGAAACTTGTCAAAAATGGTGGTAGTAGTAGACGGATATTGGTCTTCTTTGGCTCAACTACCTGCCATTGTTACAACTCAACGCCCCATGAATAACTACCTGGCCTGGGGTCTGAAGGCCTCCAAATCCGGTTACTTCCTTCACTTATAACGGTTGGGTCTGGCACATGGTGAAGCCTTCAGAAGGTTTGGTTTGATGACTTTCCTTTCGATGAGTTTCCCCTTAGGAGCGTTTGACCAGTTTTCACAGGGGACAGGAAAGTCATCAAAAATAATTGTCAATTACTTTTCATCTTCCAAATTTACATTTGATTTCTATTTGAAATTCTTTTTGACGACTTTCCCTTCCATTCAGTTTTAATGAGTGTCCCACCCAGAGGGGGAACTCCTCAAAAAGCCTCGACCTCACGTTTTTGATGAGTTTCCGTTTGATGAGTTTGTAGGGACCCGAAATCGATGCTGACGTTACTGGCACATAGGTATAATATGATTTTGGAGTCAAAATGTGATTGGCCAAAATATGATTTTGGAGTCTAATTTCATAATGTTTGGTCCAGCAGTTTCGGATAAAAGCTTCGAACGGCGGATAACGTACGGCAGACAGATTTTTTTTTTTTTTTTTCAATTTGATTTTTTGATTTTGCGCAACTTGGTACGCATACCAACAAATTTTGTGGGGAGGTTTCAGAATTGTTCTGTTGGTCGTTAACAAATGCTCAATATTAAAAATAATAAACCAAATCAAAAAACTAACATTTGCTCATACCGTCATGCTGGTTTCCGCAAGACGGAATAGCCCCACAAGAAATTTATGTGTTCAGAATATGGTAGGGTAATCAAGTAATGGGTAATCTCTAGTTCAAACTCTCTGCCTCAAGATAAAGGTTAAACTCCTCCGAATCACCCGAAATCTCGTTGCATCGGATTTGAGACAAAGCGGGACATTACTTCAGACAACAATAAATAATTCATGCGGTTAGAGCAGTCAGAAATAGATAGGGTCCCGCCGATGAATAATGGAAAAGCCAGCGGACGAGGCTCGTCATCTGAGAGGTCTATGTTTTATTAGAACATCCCACTACCCTGTCCTGTATCCGACTGCCCTATTCTATCCGTTTTTCTCTTACTCAATCCTTCGCTTGAGGGGAGAGGATGTTTACGAACGAAGAAATTCCAATCCGCGACAAAAAAACGACCCCCCCCCCCCCCCACTCCATTTTTCCACCATTTGTCGGACGAATCGGGTTGATGAATTCGGGGAGATGGAATTTCGCGTGGACTCGTCTTGACAGGGAGAGTTCCTCTTGTCCATGTAATGTTTATTTTGCATTATCGTTTGCTCGACATGGTTGTCCGAGCTTGGTCATTCTTCTCGGAGGAGTTCTCAACTTCTAAAATGTATTTTTTCACGTACAGAACAACAAAGAATTTTTATCGGATACATATTGAACGATACCAGTTGAATAGGCTGATTGCGATTCATGAAACCCATATTCCCATGTCTGGCTTATTTTGGTAAAAATCATGTCACTCATTCGCTAGAATCACTATTTTGAAGCGGATGGTGGGCTTAGGGATAGAAAATCCTATGGTTACCCAAGTTTCGACCTTCCAAACTCCAATCCGGGCTGTCGAGATTCTGGCAGAATCCAAGGATATACCGTAATAATACAAGTAACCGAAATGCTGCTGTTTTCCCTAGATTGTGCCATTTCTAAATACCAGCATACTGACTACGATTCTAGCGTGGCTTTTTGGGTCAACGTTAATGCGGTGCCACAACGGTGAAAACGCAATGTATAGCCTAAAAGACATTTCCGTACATCGTACACCCAGTTTCTGTCAAGTAGCTGAGGTTTTGTCGGTCGTTAACGTGAAGGAAAGCCATCTATCACGCGAAAAGTTTTGATTGTCTTCGAAACTCAGTGTGGGATTTACGAACTAACTCTTCAGGAAACGCGGGGCGGTGACGGGGCACAAAACAACTCCCTCTGAAGATTCTTGTAAACTTTTAATCGGTTCTGAAATGTAACCTCATTTCACCTATGCTCTCACGTTGCATCAGAACTGACATTTGGAAGGTGGTAAAAAATATTTTTGCTAGTATGGAGAAATTGTGCACACACTTAATGTACAAAGGGGGTATTATAGCCGTCGCACAGTGTTCGAGTATATGGTCGGGATGAACAAAATTCCGCTTTCTACAGATTAAAATAGGAAATTTGGCAATGGTTACGAATATACCATGTAATAGGGGTCCCTGAATCGCCTTCATGGTTATTTAGAAAAAAAATTAAACAATTTTCCGATGTTTTTGGCCAAAACGCTTCACGGACAGTTTAAAATCAAGAACCAACTCGAAATAAACGTTGAAAAAACTTATTTACAAAACAAATAATAAAAAACAAAGGGGAAAATAAAATTTCATTCATCATAACATAAACCAAATTAATAAAAATCAAAAATAAATTAATCAAATCTTCATAAAGTTAATATGAAATATAAACATCACAGCACTCCGACAGGCACGGAAAAAGGTGTCCACTGTCCTGCGACCACTCTTTGAACAGCTCACCAAGCTAACCACCTTAGCAACCCAGAAAGCGTGAAAATGGCGATAGTCGTGGGCGCCAATGCCCCCCTCCCTCATCCATTGGGAAGATATGGGGGATTCAGACCACTGTTGTTTTTTTTAACAGCCCAGGTGTTTCCCCTTCTGGACATGCTTTCTTAGTGATTAACCACTGGAATACCGTCAATCTGGTGAGCAGTCATTGCATTATCACCCATACTTGGCCAGTCCTCCTACGCTTCCTGAACTCAGCACGTTTAAGCGCTGATAGGGGAAGGGGCTGTCTCACCTTTCCTCTGTTTATTTATTGCTCGGATTTGATCGGGAAGGACTCTCTTCAACACCACACATTTATGCTTTAGTAGGGGAAGAGGCAGTCACGCCTCTCCTCTGTTTATCTATTGCGCGAACTTAGGAGAACTGGGCTGGACATCCAGGGCCTAAATCACCGCAATAAATAACAGAGGAGAGGTGTCATAGCTTCTTCCCCTACGAGCGAATAAATTTTGAGTCTCAGGGCTGCCTATAAACGTGAGAAGGAGCCACATTTGACCCACTCTGAGCGACGGTAGAAGCTCTCTCTCGGCGGAAATAACGGGTACTGCTACACTCCCTCCCTTAAAAACGTACTAAATTAAATGTTACGGTGCTAGATGTAGACGGACAGTAGTATGAGTTCCAATGCAAGAAAGGTCATCTGGAAAACCACAAAGCCAATTAGCTTCCTTGTAAAAGACAATAAAGCTGAGTCTCCTGGTATCAATTAAAGGTACTTATGTATTATACCGACCACACCAAAGTATCGATATGAAAGTTATTACCTTACAACTTATTACCTATAGTCAAGCTCGTGGTGAATGATAGGTTATCCAATTTTATGAAATCCAGGCGAATTTTAACTTTGAATTTTGTAATTGTTTAATTAATATAAACCCATTATCAATTGATAATCTTTGTAATTCTGTAATTAAAGAGTTATTTTTCATGATATAATGTTCGTTTCTATAAAATATCTATTTCAGTGTTCCTTATTGGGTGTGGTCGGTATAATACATAAGTTTTTCATGATATAATGTTCGTTTCTATAAAATATCTATTTCAGTGTTCCTTATTGGGTGTGGTCGGTATAATACATAAGTACCCAATTAAATAAATAATTAAAAATAGAGAAGGGGAAAATTTGAAAATGAAGAAGCCGTAATAGACCAAATAAAGTGTTTAAATGAAAATGGATTCTTACGATTCCTTATAAAATCTTTGGGTGGTGTGTTCCTTCTGAAACATTTGGCCACAAAAATAGTGCTCAAGCTCTGCTACCATTCCACGGATTTAGAACGTCTGGGCTGGACATAGCGGGCCTAAATCACCGCAATAAATAACAGAAGAGAGGTGTAACAGCCTCTTCCCGTGCTAGCGCATAAATATGCAGCGTTTGGGGATTGTCCTTCCCGATAAAACGAACGAGGTTTATCCTCCATCGCAAACGCTCGAAAACGCAAGATGGATACTGTCACAGGGTACGGATACATCCAGGGGTATGGGGGAAGGGTTAAAAAATGGATGTGATGCACATTTATAGTAGTTTGGTGGGGGGTTGGGAACATGTTTTTTGTTAATTTTTTATTTGTTAGCCGATGGGTAGAGATAAAAACTCATTCATTCATTTATTTAGGCCACAATTCTCGTCCGATTTTCGTGATTCTTTTTTTGTTCAACTATGAATTTGGTCTAGTTTTGGATCTTATATCAGGAATTTCAAATTTGATTATGAAAAAGGGTGAATGGAGGGGGTAATAGCAAAATATCATGATGTTTCAACTAATATCGTCAGATGTTTGTGATTCTTTTTTGTCTAGTTTTGGAAGGTATAGGTATTAGGAGTTTCAAATTTCATTATGGACGAAGAAGATTGGAGGAGGTAATAGTAATAAATCATGATGTTTTAACTATTCAAGTCAGATTTTCGAGATCATTTTTTAAATTCGATTATAAATTCGGTCTAGGTTATAAAAATATGTCAGGAGCGTCAAATTTCATACTACTGGAAGTTTTATTATTTGAATTTGCTGTCGGTGGAGGGAGTTAATTTGGGGGGGGGGGGGGGGGGGGGTCGAGAAGTCATGATATATTTGTTTTTTCTCTTATTTTAACTCTCACCAAATATATATAAAATCCATTATAGGGACGTCGTGTCATGTATGCATTACTTACCAATATGATTTCATGTAGTTTTGCGTAGTGGTGATATTGTACTTTTCATACCTACCGTACTTATAATAGTTAGGGCATAATTTAGTTAGGTATTTTAAAGTGAAAGATCCTTCCATTATTCAAAAGCAATCATCTCAGAACCATTCTTCCAAAGTAACAGAAGAATCGCTCTGCATTTCAATATTGAGACACTATCTTGTACATCAGACACAGTTTTACAAACACCATGGGTTCACCTGGATGGGGCAAGGAGTATGATCAGAGAAGCTGAACAATTGAATAAGTAAATGAATAACTACTTCATAGCACTTTCTGTGATATTATATTATTTTCATTTTACATACAATTTCATAAGTACAATTCTGTCAATACAATATACAATAGTACAATACAATGTCAATACAAAAAACAATTTCATACAATTCTCTCAATTTGGTAGAGATAAAGGTGATTTGAGACGTCTGGGGTGGGGCCTCCCTAAATCAACCAACCCTAAGCATCTCTAGACGTTCCTGTAATCATATTTTCCTAATTGCTTTACAAATCCAAAACGAATTGATAGACTACTTATCATCAAAAAGCGATAACAAAATGATGAGAATACGCTGATGATGAGAAATAAGTGTGACCAGCGCTCCCCGCAAAGATCGGAAGAACTTGACCCTTTGTATTTTGAATGTCCATTTAAAAAATAAATATAAACTGAAATTGTGGGCAACGCACATTTCTGTGTTTGGTCTAGAACTATTACAAATAATATATTTTTGACGTGTATTTGTCTTTTAGCTTGGGGTCTTTGATAACACTGTGTGACGATTTTTTCAGCCCGGAAAAGCGTAACGCGATACCAATAAACAAATTCAGTAACTTCACTGTTGCTTTGTAATTGGATCACTCATTCCAATCATTGAGGGGATTCTGAGATTATGTTTTTAATCATATACCGAACACCTTGTTGGTTTACACTGTAGGTAAAGAAATCAATGTCAGCCCATCTACATGTGTCCTTATTTGTGAGTGAACTACCTACAGCTTAACTCTATTTCGTCCGTGAGAGAGACGTGAAGGTCTTGACGAAATGATCATCGATATTCTTTCAAACTTGTCACCGCGCCTCCATATAATGTTGGTGTTTTCCGAGTTATCCCGTCGATATCAACTCAACCCCCGGCGCCTTTCGGTGCCACCTACATGATTGACGTTTCAATTAAAAGCGGAATTTCTAAGGGGGGCGCTCCCCACCTATTCCGCCGACGAGGTGAAACCGCTGCGCCTCTTCGTGAATCTCTTGTCATCATTAGTAATTTCCATCATGCGGGTAAACGGCTGTCGAAACCTTGAGCGCAAGGGGAATTTAATATACATTAAAATTTGATTTTCGAACGGTAATGAGTTTTCATATTCACATTACGCAAGAGCCATCAACTGAGGAGTATTCTCGGAGGCAGGTTGTTCCCTGCAAAGTCGAACGTAAACACGGCGTTTCATGTCTCGACATATTGTATTTCCTGCATCCTCTTCCGCTAAACCTTGATAAGCTAGGAAAACATAACAAAAAATATATATAAATAAGTCTTTAAAATAAATATTTTCGTATCTTATCGACATATTGTAGTGACAATATGTTTGGTGCAGCAGAAGTGTGAGAACCCATTAAATTATGTGATTCAAATATGAGTTCAGTCCTAATAGCTTGTATAGGAATCAAAAGATATGGATTTCGGGTTTCACCGGATCTTCAGTCAGACTGAGAAGAAAAAAAATCAAACAACGATTATCACTAGGTACAGTTTTACCTATTCAACTTACACTACCAACAATTACGTAACTTTGTAATAGGAATATGATTGGTAATTTCATCAAAATTTCATAAAATGATGATGTACTTACTTAAAAAATTGTTTGGAGGAATGTATCTTGAGACTAAGAAGATTACATCAGTTCTGGCTCTAACTTGGAATCGAGAAATTAATGATCTTTATTCCATTCATTACCAAAGGACAAAAATTTCCAAAACCATTGGGGTCCTTAAATGTATTTAACACGGGTACATACAAGGGGCAAAAAGCGATCTCGCCTCCAAGACCGCTCGGTCTTGCGGGTCATTGCCTAACCTGAACAACCCTTTCGGACACACCCAAGAAAATCCGTCGACGGAATTGGTTCAGCCGTTTGGCCGTGCAGCGTGGACAAACAAGAGCTTCATTCTAATTTATAAGAGATAGCATCTCAATGAAGCTTGGCACCAACACAAATATTATTGTTCTGACCAAAGTTGTGGATCAACGAAGCGATATACGAAGACTCTGATCGAGAAATTAATTAGAATACGAGTCTCTGAATATACAAAATACGAAAATCTCCACCCCAAACAAGAGGCAGAGTCGAACAGTGTGTGTCACTACTCACAGTATTTGGCTGTGAACACAGACGGAACAGGTGTAAAGTCCAGAGGCTATATCGAGTAAGGCCAACAATACCAAGTGTTAGGAGCCCAACGAACAGTCTAAGTCATCGTTGGATTTTCTCACTACTGAAGTGCATCTGGATGTCCTATATCTGACTATGCATGATGAGATAGGTAAATCGACTAGGTACTTTGTTATTCTCTCTCATACCCTAAAACCTTGTCAATTGACGTTTTAAGATACGAGCATTTCAGGAACCGAATATTGATAACTAAATTAAAGCTTGAAATATTGGTGAGAGGTATTATAAAATATTCATTCTTCGGCTCAATTTATAGGGTTGGTTATCTGTAGGCCATCTCTGAAAAATACAATATTATTTTCACCGCAAATGTGCAAAAATAATCATCTACATAGGGTTAATCTTCTTCACTCAACTGTTAATGGGATTATATTTACGCAGCAAACCATTATTTATACCATGGAACTGTGTTAAGTACACAGAAATTTCATCAAATATTTACCGTGTACACCACTTTCATCCTGTAAATGGAAAATAAATTAGTTAACATGTATTTATATACCGACTACTCCTTGTTACTTTTGCTCTTAAACAAAGGTTGTTGAGATGATAGCTATGAGAATCGGCCTACTCACCTCGTTTTTCAAGTTCACAACAATCTTTTACCTCGTCGAGTTTGCAAATGAGTTAGCAAAGCTCATTTGAAATGAAACGGAAAAAAAGAAGGAAAAAACACATCGCGCGAACGTGAGGGCTGTAGAGATTTAACCGCTTGTTGGTGGAAAGCACGTTTTTAATAACCTGATTTGAAGTCGAAAAGTGTAGAGTTAGTGGCAGTAGGATTACAGCTAGAAATCGTGCTTGAGCTTTCCACAGCGGATATTAATCATTATAAGCGTATTGTTGGAGATTTAACTGTTGGAGATTCCCACAACAGTAAAACCTCGATAAAATGCGCATAAATACTTCGTGTGAAACCAATGAGCACTACTCACGTACAGCACACTTACACTAGTACTTACTAGTATGGACTGTAACAGCTACCGAAAAATGTTACGGTGATTCCTTCAATGGAACGGCGCACGGTGGATGGAAGCGTGCAAAAACCCCAAAAAATGAAAGAGTTAATAAAAATGTTTTCCCATTTATATATTGTTCCTAGATACCTTCAGACTCAAATTTAGCCCTTATTTTCCCCATTTGGGCATGCAGACAATTTTGAGAAGGCATTGTGTGTGATAATTGGTCGTATGCTTGAAATTAAGGTTTTGGTGTAGCAGTTATTGATGATTGATTACGCCTCCAAAACTGGGGAAATTCCCCAAGACGAAATATACCATGTATTGTATACATGTTTAGGTGTACTTGATAATTTTTTCACATTTTTTTGGTGCATCACCAAGAGTAAGCAGTGATTATGAGGATTTTTGGAAAAATCATGTGATTATTTAACTTTGGTAGAGTGCCAAAAGTGCAGGTCATCTCTGGTCGTCCTGGGACTGGAATAATCCGACTACGCACTTATTCAAGTGTCTTGTGTATTAATTTGATCGCCGTTCTCCGCCGTCGGTGATCACAATGAACGAAAACGTTGAGAAAAGTAACTGACTGCACCCGCCTATCAACTCCTGCTTTGACGAGTCTGAGTAAATACCTAAACCACTAGGTCGGAACCTTGTCCCGAGAATGAATGTTACGATTCATTTTTCGTCTAGAAAAATAGTTCTTTGGGAGCAGACTTCTATCATTATCACATTCATCGTCAGCGGAAGCGTGGTACCTAACATTTAAACACACATTGTGGAAAAAGAAAATCGTAGCATCGTGGTGAAAAAAAATGTCTTTTGAAATTCCATATTCAGTGCTTTGCGATATTTTATTTAAGAGTGGAAGTGATTTTGAGAAAGATCTGTGCGAACGATACCCGAATTTGGAAGAAACGGTTTTACATCAGGTGAATAAAAAATAATTAAGAAACCCATTGCGGTTATACTTACGTACCTTCAAAATAATTATTCAGCTTGATTTACTTTTGATTCAGCTTTCGCGCTATGAAAAATGAAAAAGGTTCTCATTTGCCCTTCATCGCCACATCTTTTATTTACTAGTTATCGTTTTGGTTGTAGATACTTGGTGCAGTAACAAGGGATATGACTGGTTTCGGCTTTTCCAATGTAGAAAGCAGGGCATTCTTATATAGACAAATATATGTACTCATATAAAAAAGCGTTAAAATCCAGGAATCGTTTCAGAATACTTCAAAACGGATTTCCATGATGAAAATTTTTTTAAATTTTTATTTTAAAAATTTTGGAGCCATTGCGATAGCCTAATTTTCTAAGAAAATTCGCTAAAACGTTGCTATCCGATTAGTCATTATAGTTCGCGAGTCGGGAATCGTTTCAATCGAATCAGCACACCAAAAAACACGAGAATCAATATCAAGTTCAACCACTTGGCTCATCTAAGAGGTTTTTGCAGAAAAACTGCTGTTTCCATCCACTGTGCGGCGTGCCCGTTGGTATCCCCAACGTCCAACGGTCCACTTGCTTTTAATCGTTGTTGAACCTTCAGCAGGCGAGTCAACCTCTCTCTTACGTTTTGCGTTAATAGCAATAATATTATGTAAACTCCTATTGTTTATACGAATGCCTAATCCATAATTTTTCAACCAATTCCCCTGCAACTATTTTTCAGACATAATCTGATCATAGGAACGATCTGAAAAATCTAAAATGGTGGCAAACGTTCAATTATACAAACAAAAAAAAAAGTTAATTTATCAAAAAATTCATTATGAGGTTCTTTTTTTGATTTTTTAAAATTGCATATAATGTTGAATTCTTTTTGAAAATGATGAACTCTATTCGGAAAATGTTGAATTCAATCTAGAAAATTTTGAATTTAATCTGGAAATGCTATGTTTGTTAATATCAGGAACCCTCGTACTACATAGGGAGTTTTTGAATGTAATTCAAATGAAAGCCGGACACAGCTTTCTTTAAGCCTTTAGAGTGCCTGGATAGTAATTGATACGACCGCATGTGCATTGAATAATGAGTCAACAAGCTGAGAGAAGGCCCACATGAGGGCAGGAATCAGGACGTGGTTCGTATCAGACCGCAGCTCTGGTGCAACAGCACAACAATGCGGGATCACGCGTGGATATTTTATCCCATCTCGGTCGTTTCTCCAAATGTATCATCAACTTTAAGCTACTTCCGAATGGTGGAGAAATATTTAAAATTGAGAATGTTCTTGCAATAGAATTTTAGTAATCAATCCGATCCTAAAGTCGAATCTTCTTAGAGGGTAATTTTTCACACAAACCTTCGATTTCATAGGAAAAAAACCATGTTTTTCAACAGACATACTGTGGGGTCCCGGGTAAAAGTTAGGTAACAAATAAAAATTTTCTAAAAATTAGGTTTTTAGCCCTTCTGGTACTGAGGTACGTTATCTACAGTTCGGAAATCGAGATAACGTACAATTTCTGGTTGAAGCATTTAAATAAAATTTTACCTGCCCGATTCGGAGACTTTTACATGACCAATTGTCATTTGAGCTACCATACACAAGATGAATTAGAATCTGCGACTGCATTTTGAAGGAACATACAAATGTTTCAGAGGTGCATGCTCTGTCGCAAGAAATTGCTAACAGTCAAGAAACTACCTTGCTCATACAATAATTAATAAGAGAATTGACAGTTTAGAAGACAATCTAGCATGATCTGAAAAAAATAATACGAAACAGAACCGGCACACGGACAACAGAAACGATCTTATTCTTCATAACGTTCTAGAAGGGAAAGAAAACATGAATATTCTCAAGAGGAAGGTAATGGACATTTTTAGAACGGAATTAAATTGCGTTCTTGAGGATTATGAAGTTATAGGTGTAAGACGTTTAAGCACCATCCAACCTTCTAGAAGTAGACCAGTTCACATTCATTTTGCTAATAATTTCTCTAAATCTAAAGTATGCCAGAACATTTACAAGTTCAAGGGATCCCAATTTAATACATCCGAGTTCTACGACAGACGAACTCGGGAATTTAGGAAGCATCTCTTGCCCAAGTTGTTTCAAGCAAGAAAATACGGGAAGCATGCCGTCTTGATTGGAGATGAACTACTGGTTGATGGAAAAAAATTTGCAGCGTTTTCTTATTATAGTGGTTCTTCAACCCTTCAAGATAATGTCAAATTTCTCCCTTGATGGGAAAAACGAAAGATCATGGATATGTCTAGTACCTACTGCTCACCAGTTGGTACCTACTACTCAATTGTATACCAACCATGGAGTGCCTTCATTTCACAAGATTATCCCATCATGGTTACAAAACAATAGAAGTTTTTAACTTAGAGTAATAAATCAGCATTCCTTGACACTACAATGGCTTAGAGGTCATGAAATGTCGTGGTAAAATGAGAGCATTCCAAAAAGTGGCGAACGATTTTCCTACTATGAAAACTATGGGAGCTACTCTTCCCTAGCAACGCCTTGGTTGTACGTGAAAATCAATAGAAAATGTGCCGGTCGGGAAAAAACGTGTCGGTCGGGAAAAAAAAAGTGTCGGTCGGGAAAAAAATGTGTCGCGAAAAATTCCTTGACCCCCAGCCAAAAGACATATCCATGTCAAAAATCATTCACTATGGACGAATTACGCTGGAGGATTCTACATCTGCTGGATCGGAAATGGGTATTAATCTTGATACTCCGCCACCGTCCCCTCCCAACATTCCCAAAAAACAGAAGATGAAAATTTACAAGAGATAGAACGAACATCATCACCGCTTTGGGAATTTCGGCAATGATTCATGATTATTATTGAAATTTGGCAGTGGAGTGTAAGCATTATTGATTGTGATCTTGTGATCTATGTAAATATGCAGTGCTCATTTATTATACGTAAATTATGTAGACCTATATAAGTAATTGTGTGATTCATCATACGTGAAAGTCTAACATTGTTTGTTGAGGCCGAAATATGCTATTTTTAATCATGTGCTATATTAAATATGTATTTAAGGAACTCCTTTTAATACCTACGGGTTATACAATAAAATTGAATTGAATTAGAATCACTATCGCTGGTGCATTCCATTGCCATCAAGTGGCATCATTTGATCACTTTTACTATGTAAGATATTGATTTTCGTAGTTGAATAAAAGTGACCAACTGGAATGAAGGAATTTTTACCGATTTCGAAAGCCAAAAAAGAAGACCTCATTTAACTTTGTAGAACCCTAACTATCCTGGAAGAATAGAACCATTGGTATGAAAACCATCCATCATCTGCCAGGAAGAGTGGTACCAAGGACCTTCTACTCGAGCCTTGCCATTCTTGGCAGATAAATATCAAGACCTGGACCCTCTGATGTATTTTTAATTACTCGTTAAAAACACCTTTATGATTCTTGATTGTACTTTTAGTTATAATTTTATTAATGAAAGTAATATTTTCATGACGTTTTGTACATTTAATTGCCTTTCTCTTTAAAACGGTCAACTGTTTAAAATTGAAGCATATTCGTCGAGTGAAAATGACCAAATACGTATATAGATACGGGGAACGTTTTCCACCAGCATCTGTCATGAAATTGCTACTAGATGTTTAGTACTGCGATCAACTAACGAGAAAACAATGAAATTTCTCAATATTATGTCATTGAACCTCTTTTTTCTTGGCAAATTGAAATTACCAAGTGAAAAAGAACTTAATACTCCATGCGGATAAAAGTGATCAAATCAGATTCTTGCTAATAAATAACTTATATTCCACCTGAGGTGAATTTTAAAGTGCGTTATATAAGGATATCAATAGCTAACTATCTATAGGAAAAAAAAAAAAAAAAAAAAAAAAATCGAAAGATAGTAGGACGGGACATTACAGAACCAGTAACGTCGAGGAGAAAATAGCCGAAAATTCAAATCGCTCCCCTGTAAAATTTTGAAAATGTTACTTGGTCATTCTTACTACGAACCCCACGAAACATTATTTTCTTCCCCAATTAGCAAAGTAAATGTAGAGTTGACTAGACTGCTCAAAAGCTGGCAGTTTGCGAAAGTTTCTCCAGTAGCAGGCACAAGAATTCCGTGGGAATATTCATGCCGTCTAGCGTGTTAAAAAATACGTAGTTTTTCATTTTTGATATTTTTTTGACTTCGTGGTAGATTCCTGATTATGTTACCTGCAAAATCTAGCTCGTTAGGTGGCCTATCCGAATAAAAATTTAGCTCTCTTCCCAACGGCATCCTATATTTTTTGTTTACTCTGAAACCAAGGTTGGTAGTTATGGCCGTTTTGGTAATTTAAGGTCGAAAACAAGAAGAAATTCTTAAAAATTGAATCAATCGGAAACAAAGTGTTTTAAATGAAAATCGGTACGAGGAACTTTCAATCGGAAATTAGTTGTAGAATCCGTGGGTGAAATTATCTGGATATTACGTGAGACACCCAGTATATTACGTTGAAATATCAACAATCCACGTCACTCAACAGTTTGCATTGGTAATAAACGAGTGAAAATATATTATAATCCATGAATCCAGTAAATAATAAAACATGTATATTTCGAGTTGGTCCTGTGAAAATCTTCCGAGATCCATGAAAGTAAACATTTGTTTGTTCGTGTTTAGAGTTGAATTATAATAGGCGGAAAATTATAATTTATAACCTTTTTATTTTGGATAAGAAGTTTTTTGTTAATTATGTGTTCTCTGTCAATTGCCAAATAAAATAGATAAATAAAAAATAAAATAAAAATAAATTGAATATGAAAGAAAAAATATGATGAATGATGAGTTACCTGAAAGAACAGGACGGGGCTGGTGGTGAGCATCGAGAGCGCCCAGACGGCGATGATGGAGATGATGACGCGGCGCCGCGTCGTCGGCCCGTCCTGCCCCCGCACGATCGTGAAGTACCGGTCCAGTGCGATCACCGTGATCGTGCCGACGCTCACCATGATGTTCGTGCCCTGGACGAACGGCACGAGCTTGCACAGGGCGACGCCGAGCGTCCAGTGGCGGTTGATGATGTGCACCAGAGTGAACGGCATGCAGATCATGCAGAGCGTCAGGTCCGAGACGGTAAGATTGACGATGTACAGGTTCCGAGCCGTGTGCATTTGCGGGCGGCGGGCGACGACGAAACTGACGACGACGTTCGACAGGACGCCCAGGAAAATGAGCGTGCAGTAGATGATGATGAGGATGATCTCAGTGACCTCGCTCACGTTTTTGGCGTTGTCCCGATGCTGTTTGATGATGAGCCAGGCGTCGAAGGCGCTGAAATTGAACGAGTCGTTCAGCTCCATGATGAGGCAGAGCTCCAACTTGTCGCGGTAGTTCGAGCCCACAAATCGGCACACCATTAGCGGGCCCTCAGTTACCTCTCCTCCATCACCTGAAATCCAAAACAAAGAAAATCGATGAATTTATTTATTTATTGGCATGAAAATAATACATGTGAACTACATTTAAACTAATAAAAATATACGAAATGCTTCAATTATTCAAATCCAAAATTATACTGAAAAATTGTCGACAGTACGACTTATAGGTAAATAAGAAAACAACTGTCCGTATGCATAATTTGATTCTCATAATAATATTAATTCTCATTTTAGCGAATTATTATGTAACCAGAAGAGGAATAACTCCTGTCAAGTTCATCAAAATCCCTCTAGCCATTTTGGAAATAAGGCAAAAAAAGTGCTGAAAATGACGTTTTTTCACCTATTCTGATTTTTTAAACCCCTTAAAAATAATCATTTTAAGCTGATTTTTCTACAGTAGCTAGCTCTTGCTTTGCTCTTGCTCTTGCCAAAAGATGTAAGAGCGATCATACGAAGGTCTTCAACTAGAAAAGCTCCCGGACCAGACTTGATAGTCCAACCCCTCCTTCTGCACGCTCCTCGGAAACTCATCGCTCGACTAGCCCACATTTACACGTCTGCAGTATGAATCGGATATTTTCCCCGAAAATGGAAGCACGCCACTGTGATAATGATCGCAAAACCAGACAAACCGGAAAACGACATAAATCATACAGACCAATCAGCTTACTTTCTCTACTCTCACAAACTTTTGAACGCCTTCTTCTTTCTTATTTTCTGAAATTCACTGGCCACTTAATTCCAAATCAACAGTTTGGCTTCAGAGACTCCCTGCCATGTCCCCTCCAACTCCAAAGGTTCACTTCGTTCATCAAATCATCTTTTCAAAATAAACACGTATGTCGGACAACATATTTCAATGCTGAACAGGCATTCGACCGTCTGTGGCACGACGGCCTATTGGCAAAGTTATGTCCTCACCTACAAAACAACCTGTTTTCACTAATCACTCACTATCTGACTGGTAGAACATTCCAAGTGGTAATACAAGGAGAATCCTCAAAAATTAGGCCAATACTTGCAGAAGTTCCTCAAGGGGTCACCATACCTCTACACACTTTATTGCCACGACCTACCCCTCCCAAATTCGCCGGATTTCTCCGCACTATATGTGGATGATCTGGTTTATGCAGTGAGCTGTCCGGATTCAGAAGCAGCCACTGCTCACCTACAACAGCTGCTTGAGGACCTTGGCCAGTGGTGCACCAAATGGCAGCTGAAGATAAACCCGAGCAAATCGCAAACAGTCACCTACACATATAAACGGCACTTCACAAACTACCCGCTACGATACCTAAACGAAACCATTCCATCGGCCACCTCTCACCGTTACCTTGGTCTAATATTGGATCAGCGACTCACGTTTCACGACCACATCACCCAGTTACTGCTCAAACTCAAAATCAGGACCAACCAGCCAAGATCACTTCTTGACAACCCTAACACCCACATTCTCAACAAAGTAAGGATCTACCTCACTCTCATCCGTCCTATATGGACATATGCCCTTCCCATTTGGGGAACTTGTTCGAAATCGGAGTTTCGACGAATCGAACAACATCAAAATTCAACTCTACAGCGCCGAACAATCCACTTGTCAGAAACAAAACCATATACGACGACTTCAAAATTCTCACGCCGCCTGAACTCCTCATAAAACACACCACCACATTCATCAACAACAACCGAAAACACCTCAACCCATTGGCAGCAGATGGTCTGTCCCCTCCCCCAACAATGCCTCTACTAAGCTGCCCACGTTACATATTTTGCAACTTTATGAACAATGAGTGATTAATACTTAGAAAACTCCATATAACTATTCCATTTCTACTGTAAGGGTGATACTTGGTACCTACTCTGTATTTAATTAATTAATGTTGTAAATAATTGTACCCATTGCCAACATGGTATGTTAATATATGTAATTAACGGTCATGAAAATAAAGTTAAAAAAAAGCTCTTGCGTATATAAATCCAACCCTGCAATTGGAATTTTTTTATGCCGTACCGTAAGGTCGCATTGGTGTACAGAAGTTACATACATTCCTCTTTTGATAATAACTCCCCTGAAAGATAGAGGGGGGCACACCATAAATTTGAGAAAATGAATGAATGAATAAAAGAAGTGGGGAGAACGCCCAGGTTTACCCGACGCCGGTGCTAGGGATAAGGGATGCCGCAGGAGGAGGAGAAGGAAGAGTGGGATGAAAAGAAGTGCCCCGTTGAAATGACCACCAGTTCAAGTAAGAACCCCTCAGGACACGGGTGGTGATACCACGAAGCACTCCCGCCGAGATGTCCGATTCCGTGACACTTTTTCCGCACCACACCCCGCGCCATGACACGGTCGTGGCCATGACCTTGATGTTATTGGTCGCCACTCCATTTAGTTCGGAAACCGCTTGCCATTGGTCATTTCTGTCATACTTGCTTATCTTAGCCCGCCAGGTCTGCTCCATGTCCACACTGTCACTGACAACCTGGACATCCAGGATTATAAAAGACCCATTGGGCTTGACGGCAGCGATATCTGGCTTCTTGCCCTGGTCTGTCAGCATGCGATAAAGTCTCTCCTTCTCGACATCCTAATCACTGGATGACAAAGCGGCTGCTATCTGCTTGGCAACCATACCCTGGCGTAGAATGCGGCCACCATGAGTCCTTGGACACTGCTGGACCACATGGTACATGGTTTAATTTTTACCCCGACAGGCATGGCAAAGGATGTCTACAGTCCCACAACTACCTCTTGAATAGCTAACCGAGGTGGCTAGTGTAGCCACCAGGATGGCGTGAAAATGGTGACAGTTGCGGGCCACAATGCCCTCTGAAGCCCATCCTACCCATTGGAAAGAACAGGGGGGATTCAGAGCACTGTCGGAGTTCTTTACCATCTACTGACACATGCAGAGCAGCAGAGATCTCAGCAGATGAGCTGGGCTTTGGAGCAGTTGGTGTTGCTCGATCGCACCACAACAACTGAAAAAGTCGAGGTCAGCAGCAGTGCAGGCGACCTTCCAGCTCGAGCCCCTAAGGGCAAGCAGACGCTGGTGGCGTCAGGATGGAATGCTGGCAGAAAGAGAAGCAATACCAAACCCACCAGCGTTTACCAGAGCATGTATGTAGGCACTTGGGACAAGTGGGAAGCCTAGCCAAGAGTGCACAGCAGAGCGAACTCCACTATCTAATTCAAACAGCTTCCTCACAGTAACCCTGTCAAAGAATAATCCAAAGGTTAGCTTTTGCAGTAAGTACGTGGGAAGGAGACGCACTTCTTGGTGTCGCTTCAATGGAGCCTTGGTGACACGAGCTAATGCTCCACCAAGGTCCACACGGCTGCGTTGTTGCAAATGGTTTTAATCGATCCTTTGGGATTACATGTATCATCGACAAACTAAACATCATAACTGTTACATTGAAAGTTTTTGAGATCTCAATTTTCGAATATGTTAGCCCTTATTTACTATCCTTTAGGGTCGATCAAAATTGGTGCTGATATGTTACTGGCACATCCCCGGTCGATGTAAGATTTTTGAGCCAAAATTCATAAACTTTGGTCCAGTGTTTCAGAAAAAAGCTCTGGACGGCGTACGGTGGATAGACGGATTTTTTAATTTTTTGATTTTACGCATCTTGAATTGTGAACCGACAAATTTAGACCGGGAGGGGGGGGGGGGGGAGTAAATTGTTTTTTAATCGATTACATAGGTTTATTAATGAAAATAATATACCAAAAGCATCTGTCATAATGAACAAAACTCAGAGAAGTATCCTAGTTTTGAATAGTAATATCTATTTTCAGAATAACATTGTTAATCATTTCATGTTATTATCAATTTGGTGCAATAAAAAAAATTAATGTATATACCTAAAAAAATAGGTCCTTTTCGGGCGTTGGAGGGCTAAAGTCTTTAAAAAACTGCCACACGTCTCTAACGATATTGATGTAAAATTCGATGATGTGGGCACGGCTGCTCCATTACAATTCTTCATTCATTCTTCCCAATTAATTACTATTTTCTATACAAGGATCCAGCCGGCGCGGCACACAGAACACTGCATACGCGGTACATGTAGCTACTTGATACACATTTATAAATATATTATGATATATTCTCTACCAGTGTCAGAGTCTCTTGAGATCCACTTCTATTAACCAAAACATCGCACCCCATCCCATCCCGCCTCTGTAACATACGTCTATTTTCCAACTCGAACCACGAAGCCTCATGTTCGTAAATGTGCTCAGTCCCTTTTCCCTCTCTCAGCATTTTCAAGTTGGGACAGCGAAACGGATGACCGCTATGTGCTGTTTTTGATGCTTGTTTCCAAGTAGTTGTCGGTCAGTGTTACGGTAGTGAAAACTTCCTTTTTTCCCCTGCCCATCTTTGCTCAGGTGTCCCTAGGAGGAACTTTTCGCTTTTCTAAAGACCAAAAGGTTCGTTTATTTTCATTTTTAGCGCCTTCATTGTGAGCACTTATCCAAGTTTCTCCCATTACCGAGGCTCTTGTGGTGGGAACATTATGTTTTCAAAGCATCAGAACATCCAGAAGCAAGCGAGAAAAAACTTTTCATACAACCTATCCTCCCAACTCGGAAATTCCTCGACAAACGAATCTGTTGTGAGTTGAAGTATTGAATTTACTTTCAGTCAGACTTCGGCTGGCTAATAAAAACTAGGGATGAGTCGATTCCCGATACCAATTCTCGATACCACCGATTCTTAGGCATTGGTATCGGTATCGAGACTCGATCGCCTGAAGCCGATACCGATACCGCCCGGTGATGGGCGTTTTATTACACTACGGTACTATTGCAACCATCTAACAACGAAGATGGTTGTACCGTGCAACCGTTGGGTGAAGTTAGCAGTTGCGAAACATGAATTGTCCAAAACACAACTTACAATTATAACTTTGTTTACAGGTAGGCTTGTGTTATTTTGTTTGTGACAACAGAAGCATTAGACAAAGCTATGTTTTCCAAGTATAAAAGCATAGAGCCAGTGTTATTTGGAAATACCTTACAGTTCCCGACGAAAAACTAAAAAACCAAGTCAGTCTGTTTAACTTGTTTTATTCAGAAAGAAATCAATCCTAGGCAATAAAAGTTGCCTATTAATTGATACTTGATAGATAAAAAAAAATATCAAATTTTGTATTTGCACAAATCAAATTAACTAAAGCCTTGAATGAAAATATAAATCTGAAATTTAGAATTCTAACAAACTAGGTCTTTTTAAACAAAAACCTTAAGTAGAACAGACGGAGAATAAAGGTTTTATTATCCATGTTTTGTTTTTATTTAAAAGTTACCTCATTTGCAAATATATTCGGATCAATTTTTTGTAAGTATAAGTTATATGTTGTACAAAAAAATTTTTGAATATATTACTAGTTCAAGAGGAATTTTTGTTTTTCACCTACACACCTAAGTTAGGTATTATGCGCCGATGGTATTGGTATCGAGAATCGGGAATCGATTTTTTAGGTATCGGTATCGGTATGGGGAATCGATAAATTTTGGTATCGACTCATCTCTAATAAAAACCGTATCTTTAAATACAGGAGGGAAAGGAGATGACGACTATATCCCTGAGGGTGAAATCCCGTGTAGTAAATCGGGGCTTTACCCGCAATCCGAAATACCGTAGGATTTCAATTGGCAAAGAGGGTTTCAACCAAGAATGCGGAATCCCTCAATGTATTTTACGTTTGTGCAAGCGCAGAATGAACTGATGGGTTGAAAACAATAAAATAGGTACGGGACCATCTACAACCTAAACCCGCTCATTCTCTGACAATTAGGTGCTTCAAAATCGGATGGAAACAGTAGAAATTAAGGTCGTTACAAGGGTTTCACATATGCGCATGCGCAGTAGCTATTAATGATATAATCATGTTGAAACTAATATGGGATGATTAAATGGTCATCTTCCAACTATCATCCAAATTTGAGCGAGACCGGACGACTAGGGGGTGAAAAATGGAGCATAACGAAATTTACATTTGCGCATGTGCAGAGTGAAGTTTTGATTTGGCAGCAATGGAACTGACAGGGGACCGTCTACCTCCTAGCCCGCACATTCCCTGAAAATTTCATCCAGATAAGATGAAAACTGTGAAAGTAGGCTTGTTACAGGGATTTCATATTGGCGGATGCGTAGTAGCTACTAATGATACAATCATGTTGAAATTTATATAAAATGATCAAAATGTCATTCTCCAACCATCATCCGAATTTGAGTGAGATCGGACGACTAGGTAGGGCGTAAGAAAATATTGCTTTGTGGAATTTACGTTTGCGCATGCGCAGAGTGATGTATTGAGTCAAGAACGATGAAACTGATAAGGGACTGTCTACCCTCTAACTCGCACAATCCCCGAAAATGTCATTCAAATCGGATGAAAACTGTGGAAAATTAGCCTGTAACAAGGATTTGCGGACACACGACAGACACACAGACAGACAGACACGGAACCAAAGTTGTTCAGACGTAAACAACGACAACGAACGAAAAATGCGAGTGGAAATTTTGATTTTGGAGAACAAAAATTATTTTAAAGACCCCAAACTGAACTGAGTTCACATTATATCTCATGATTAGACACCTAATGCAGAAATGCAGATGGGATGCACTCTGTTTTCCGACTTGAGAAAAAACAGAATGAAATCTGAGCATTTCTCTCAGAAGAAGTAACAACTATTCTTCGGACTACCCAAGGAGGAGGGGGGTTAGGTATTGGACATCAAGAAAACAATTTTTTTTTTTTTTCCGAGTGACGCCCCATTCAAAGATTTTTTGGTGCTGAAGACGATGGTGTAGCAAGAATTGCGATATCTTATTCCATTCTCGGATTAGTATTAGGTATACTACCAAACCCGACCTGTATTAGGTATGTTGGGTGTCACAGATAAGGGCGGGAGGGTGGGGTACACACACACAACAGCTGATCCACCTTCTCAAAACATCCACTAGGGCAAACAACAACAAACAATAGTTATCGTTTGTTACTGATGATGGCCTAACCGACAAAATCGATATAACATTGTAACTCTTTATTTTTCGTGGAAATAGATAACGTTTTTCACTGACTTCTGTTTTGAAATGGGTTTCCACAACTTCGTCGCGAGTGATTTGGTTTGTTCAGAATAGTCTAACACACAGACAACAGAGAGTTTTTGAACTTCTCGTGTTCATTTTCTCGTATACGGAAATGGCCTTTCCGAAACGAGAAGAGGTTTTTGTAACGTGGAAACGCTTTTTGGAACGTGAAGAGTCAGCTTTACTCGTTCTCAGCTTTTTCGGAATCGTAGTTACGAGACGACAACTTGACCTTTCTCTAGGATAACACTCTAAAATAACTTAGCAACAAACTATGATGCAGTTGGCAAGGACACACACACCCGACAAAATCGCCTGAATTTTCCCCGTGGTGTCTATTATTGTTGGTTTAACCTTTGTATTTGTCTTTCTTTCGTGTTTTTTTCCGCACCACAACCAGAACAGCATTTTGTTCTTGCTTTCGACGTTTCATCGAAGATTTCAGCTTTTTCATTCTCAAGATTTCGTTTCAGGGTTCATTTCACACGTTTTGAAGATTCGTGTTCTTCACAGCTGAATCGTTTTTTATATGATGTAGAGGTAAGTGGTCGTTGTTTCTTTCTTCATGTTATATTTTTGAAATTGTCTACTGTGAAAATTGAGTTTTGAGCAGTGGTTCACTACAAAAGTCACGTTAACGTCTCTATAAGAGTTCTCTTTTTCTCGGGCTTACGAAAACGCTACGAGAAATCGATGGAAAAAGTTTAGCATTCATCGTGCTCGAACAGCTTTTGACATGGATATGTCTTTGCTCTGGGGGGTCAAACAAAAATTTCCGTCAAAATTTCAGTGTTTTTCACGTACAACCCAGCCGTTGCTAGGGGAATGGAACTTCTGCAGTTTTCATCGCACAAAAATCGTTCGCCAGTCGTTGGAAAGCGCTTGATTTATGTGATAAATGTTCACATCTCAAGCTACCAATTTCCTCCTCCATACGTACCTGGCTACATTCCTAAACTAAGTTGATTGGACTATAAACAATTTTAATAAGCCGGTTACAATATTCTTAACGTAAAGCAATAGCATCATTTACTCCACTCCATAGGAAACATTTTCATCCTCTTGACAACAGTCGTCTGTTAACAACAACTCATTGTAGTGGCTTCTCTCCACAGTTATTTTCAACATTTCTATAAGTAAACCGTTGTTTTGTTGGAATTAGTCGGGATGCGGCCCAGGGATTTGTTTAAAGTTAAAGGATTTGTTTACAACTCTCGAGGACAACCGTTATGAAATCC
Source organism: Adelphocoris suturalis (assembly GCA_030762985.1). NCBI lineage: Eukaryota > Metazoa > Arthropoda > Insecta > Hemiptera > Miridae > Adelphocoris > Adelphocoris suturalis. The sequence goes on along the minus strand of CM061048.1, from coordinate 20,805,057 downwards.
CCAATTAAAGACATGTCCATGTAACATGGTATCTGCTTGTAAAGTTGATACCTAGTGGAACTCGTTTACGAGTTTTTTCGTTTAGGTGTGTTGCATGGGACTTTTGGTTTATAAATTTTCTTTTGACCTTATTTCTACATTTTAGATTGGCTCGTTGATTGTATAGCGAATCAAGAAAACGCAACTAATTATAATGAAACGGTCTACTGTTTAAGAATTAGACAACCCTTAGGCACACTTCTCTGATCTACCCTGACCGATCCTCTTGCTTTCTCCACCCCAAAACTGATAACTACTGTGTTAAGCAATCAGCAACTTAGTAGGTAACTATAGGTATAAAGAAATTTTCATTCCTGTAGTTTGAAAGGTGATTTTGACTGTGCCCACACAAAATGTCTGATAAGTTGTAAATGTGGAACGAATGGATGAACATCGTATTCTTATATATACTGCTATTTTTCGTGTTTACGAGAAAAACCAATACGAGAAATACAAAAACCCTCCGATAACCATGAAGAAGCGCGATTCATTCTGTTTTGGCTCAAGTGGGAGCCTGATATCGCTGGCCGTTCCAAGTGTTTGAGATTAAAAAAATCAGGGTGAATTCCATCTCCGCTAGAAGGTACCTAACCATGAGATATAATGTGAACTCTGACCAATTGTTCAGGGGTCTTTGGCGTTTACAAGGAAAAGTGATTCCTAAAATCTTTTGAGGTACCTATGTAGTTTCTGTATAACTGTTCTTATTACAGCTGTTTTCTCATGACCTACTTCATATTTAACAATAGGTTTTGATTGCTGAGTCAATTGTATTGCTCAAGGAGCAGTACTCTCATCAGGCCGTTCAGTAATGGCATACTGAGAAAATACCGTTGAAGGAGGGCAATTGGAGGTACATCCACGAATTCTTGAAAGAAATTCAATAAGTAATTCAGTTTCTAGGAAATGAAGAAACGGTATGACGAGGAGTCACGGAATGCGCTGGCACGTTCACTCTGAAATGTCTAACACGCTAGTAATGGAGGGATCTGTATTTATTTAACCATATTCTTACAATACCAAACCTTAACTGGCTATTTAAAAACATACACGATACCCTTTTCCTCAATGTACATGAACGATGTGTTTTATCTTGTTATGATATTATCGTTGATAATATCCAATAGGTAAAGAACAGATGTAATCAACTGTTTTATATCGGATGACATAAACGGAAGTTAGTGAAAAAACGTTGTATATTACCAGGAAAAATAAAGAGTTATAATGATAAAGTGCTTCAAGACTATTTTCAGTTTTAAAACTTATTTTGTGACCTCTAGATGATAGAATTTTGCCGATATTATCAGAAATTTTCCCATAATACAGTATACTTATCCATTGCTTTTCTCCTAAATTTACATCTTCCCTAGCCAGATTGGAAACTTTTTCCCTAATCTTTTTCCTAAGAACCTTATCCCATATTGTATCAACGAGATCTCCTCCATATCCGTTACTAGCCGCTATGCTTTTGATAATGGATTTGATAATGGATTTAATGAGTTTTGTTCACTCAGTGGAATAGATAGTGCTCGGTTGATCATACTATGGAAGGCTGCTTGCTTATGCACTAAAGGACGATTTGAAGTACTATGGGTAGATATATCGCTATATGTATCTTTTCCATAAATTGAATAATCATACTTTTCGTTCACCAAAGAGATGGACAGACCTAAAAAATTGAGTTTATTTCGGCCGAACTCGAGGGTAAATTTGATAAAGAGATCTAATTTATTGATTTTTTCATGAAAATAATTTAGTTGTCTTTTGGTTCCCGTCCATAGAATGATAATACCATCGACATATCTATACCAATAGAGTAGATTATTTGTGTTACAAGTCGTGAATATTTGTTGATCAAGTTAATCCATGTAAATATCTGCAAGCAGAGGAGATAACGGAGAACCCATAGCAACCCCTGGCTGTGTATAACGTTTCCCCTCAAATAAAAAATAATTTTGATCCATACAAACAGACATCACATTGAACAATTCTTCCTTTTCGAAAATATTAAGTTAGAGGCGTCGGATGACATGATAAACCACACATAGATCAATTCCAATCAAACTTAAATTCAAAAAGTTCATGACTGGAACATGATCGTAGGAGCGAGTTTTTTAAAAATTTCCTATCATATATACAGATAAATATACATGTCTATGTTAAATTGTAGTGAAATTTGAGCAATTTTAGTAGAACCATTCGTATCTTCTGCTGTTTTCACAGTTTCCCCAACCTTGGTTGACTCGGAAGTAATAACTTAATTCTTAGAGAATAAAAGTTTTTCCGCAAATATCTATTACTGTAAATACTGAGAACAGTTTGGAAACTACGTAAAAACACTGGAAGAGAGATTTGAATTGAATAAGAGTTGAAGTCAAATGATTGAAGTAAGTAGATGAGACTTAGAATGTGGGCGGGGTGGGGGGGTCATCCCCATACCACTGGTTGGTCTCAGTCCTCCTCCTTAAATATCTCATTGGACGTCAAAAGATGGAAACCAATCAAAGTTCTAATGATTGGAAGCTATTGGAAAGCCCTCTCGATCAAGCTCCTGGATCGACTGAAGAGATTGATGGCTGCCAATTCATGTTGAACGATTGGCGACAGCGCCTGTTCGACCAGAAGACAAACGTCACGATGCTCAGTGGTCCGGGCATGTGTTAAAAGTCAAAAAGTCAATTAGTTTTTCCTGCCTTTTCACTATTTTGGTAAACAGTAGTTTTCCCAGATCGGTGCAGCTGTTGAAACTTAAACGAAGTAGTTTGTGATTCAGATTAGAAAGAAAAAATCATGTTTCATGTCTACGATATTCCAGCTTCATAGATAGGTTGAAATTCGCTCCGGAGCTTATTCATCTAATAGTATTACTAGTAGTAATACTTCAATTATTTCAATTTAGGTAATTATTTAATATTTTCTTCTCCACATGTTATCTACTCAGATGTTACTGCCATGACAACGTATGCTCGTCTCGCCTCGCGGTCTAGCGGTCCTGCGAAAATTCAAATCAAGAGCCACCCTAGAAACGTGAAACATCAAATTTTAATTTTCTTGATATGAGAAGATTAGTTTACAGGGTCCCCCCCCCCCCCCCCCCCCGGCTAAAGTCGTTAATATTGGGTCTAAAAATTTTTTTTTCTCAGTCTTAATGTTTTTGTAAGGATCTCAAAAAAAAAAGTAAACGTGCGCAATCGACATCAACTTCGCTATTTTAAATGGAACCCCTATGTTTTTTTTAGCAGATTTGAATTTTGCGTGAAATTTCATAAATTTCATAAAGAAATTACCCATGACTCGATTTTTTAAGTGCGCGCAATCGGGCGCGATTCCGCTCCAAACGTGCGTAATTCCGCTCTAAAAGTGCAAAAATAGTGAAATACCTACTTAGTTTTTGAAGATATTCTATTACCACATGTGATACATGATTTTGGGGTATCTTTTCGTGCTGAACCTCGTTTTTAGCGAATTTTTGAAGAAAATTAAGCTATTGCTCTCGCCTCAAAATTTGTAGAATGTGAATTTTTGAAAACTTTTTATGCAGAAATCCGTTTCAGGCTATTCTGAATCATATTCTGAAGTTTAACGCATTTTTTTATGTATGTATGTATATATGTATATATGTATATATGTATATATGTATGTGTCATTCCAGACGATAACTGTCCGTAGAATTGTGCTAGAAACTTCAAACAAATTTTAAAATGTTAAGGGCACAAAACGAAAGTTCAAGTTCGTTGGCCAGCATGATCGGATTACATCTTCGGGTTGAAATTTTCAAAATGTAGTCAAAAATGTCAAAATAGCCTGTTTTTTGCGATTTGTTGTGCGAAATAATTTTTTCAGCATACTAACATGTGGTATATTCGGAATCAGCGTAAAATTTCCTATAAGAATATGTATCAAGTTTTTAAAAATTTCAAAGTTGAAAAATCAGTCAAAAATCGAAATAATGCCGTTCGCTAGTTGTAAAAATCGGTAATATTCTTCAAAAATTCGCTCATGGGGTCATGCTGCATGACTGGACTTTTTTGATATTCATTTATTGATAATTGCCACACCGACATGGGAAAACACCGGAAAAAACTACATTTTAGTACACTTGTGCTTTTGAGGTCATTGATAGTGTTGCGAGACCCCTTCTCATATTATGGGCGCCCCTTCCTCACATTACCTTACCCGAATCCCCATAACACCTGACCACTAGCATTTTCGGAGTAATGGACTAAAATCAGTAAATGGTCTTTTTTTGGACATTTCAACTCAAATATCATCAAAAACATGGATTGAATGTAGTAGCTGGGTTAACTCTGAACACATCAACATTCTTAAAATTGTGGGATTATGCTCCCATGAGAGCACATGTCACTTCGGAAAAGCCCTCCCCCTAATAGGCGACTTTTCTCTATAATACGAATCAAGATTATGCTGAATATGCTGCAATGATGCAGATGATCGATCGATTAATTGATTTTGGAAAGTCCCTTCTCAAATTCCCTGTTTGTTAAAGACTATTTGTAATGATTTGTTAATTGCTTGGGCTTATGATTTGTACAGCATGCGATGTATACATCTCCATTTAATTACCAGCATGTCAGAGGGGTTATGGGATATAGCCGATAATTTCGATAGGTGATAGGCACCTACGTCTATCGCGCCCGAACGCGGAACGGACTGTTATGGTAATAGGAGAATCGGACTGTCATGTTTATTCGCGTTGTTATGATTGAGATCCGGTACGTAAACGTTGATGGTGTTGGTTCTGACAGACCGCATCATCAGTACATACTATCAGAGGCACACATCGGTACAGAACTCCGTACAAGGCTGTAATCAAGTTGATGAGACCGTACAACAAGTCTCTATATTATACGAAATTATATACGGTTGGTATATAACCAAGTCGGTATACTTGGGGATATACCGATTGAGCGCAGCCCGTTCCTGTGCAGTTCATCAGTTGAGCGCAGAAAATTGAAACTTGTTATTTCAAACGTTTAGTTGGATTTACTCGTATGTAAACGTTTGGAGGTCCGAATGTTCGCAAGCTCGCATCTAACAACTAAAAAATCTCCAGGTGGTACATTTAAAAAACCTTTAGGTTATTACTGTAACATTCTTATTTACCAAACTTTTCATAATAATTTATTCCATCTTCAGGTATAACTCACATGTAAACAACGTCAGGTATAACTCATTGTTTACATGTGAGTTACACCTGAAGATTAAACAAGTTATTTTGAAATGCTCAGCGAACAAAAATTTTGCGGTGATAATTTAGTGGTTTCCTATGCAGGGTGTCCCACGGAAAGGCTACACCCCATTTATTAACATGTATCATGTTTTAGCCCTGGGGTCCTAGCAAATTTTGCGAGTCAATTTTTTTCCGCGCACGAAACATATAGTGTTACAGTGATTTCCGCCTACAACCGAGTCGTTGCTAGGGAAATGGTACTTTTTCCCCTGAATTTAGCGTAAAAAATTGGGACCAACTTCATTCTCCATAACTTCTTACGAAGATCTCAGGAAAAATGATTTCGCGTTCTCTACTTGCGCCAAAATTGGCGCAAATGACATGAACCTCGTTTTTTTTTAGACCGGAACTCGCTTTTTTTTTATTGCTGTTGGGTATCTACGAAAAATTTCATGAATTTACGACCCCTCACTAAATTTTTTTGATCCGTTCCGCAAAGGCGCGAAGTTGCCCAACTACCAAAATTGCGCAAAACATGGATTGAGGTAATCCGCAAGTGTGATAGATGGATTTTAATATATATATTCAACGGTGATTTACATGGCACTATCCATTGGGAATAATGGCCGAAATTTGGTTATTTTGCGTGAAAAAAAATATCTATTTATGCTTCTTTCATAATTTTCCATTCCCTTTCTCTCCTCCTTTCTCAACTGGGCTGAGATTCGGATATGACAGAGTTGAAAGAAAATAAAAAAGTTCCACATTCCTTTAAAAAAATTAAAAATATCCTCTGGTGGGGGAAAAACATGAAAAAAGGACTTCAAAGCAGTTGCTCTATATCAGTTGCTCAAAATCAGTTGCTCAAAAATTCCTTTTTTTAATGTGAAGACAGAGACCCTAGAGAACTGGTTGCAGACCGGATCGAGCAATCACTCATATTTCAACTTTTCCTGTTCTTAGCTCACCCTAGTTTATCTACCATCTATAACAGAGGATGTCTGTCGAACCACAGGTTTTCCAATTCCCTATCTGGAAGCTTTCCGAGAAAGAATTGATTACCCCATCTCATAATTAGTCGGTGTGTATTTCAAGGTGCATAGAATCCAAAAAACAAAAACTGATAGATGAAATTTAAAAAATTGGTCTAGTCGTCATACGCCCCTGAGTTTTTTTCCAAAGTTAATGATAGGTACCTAGATAAAAAATCACGTAGGTATTCGGTATAGTAGGTGGGTCCTGAATCTTCGGCATTACTTTCCATCAACCTGTTAGGGTAGAATTGAAGTGTTGAAATGTTTTAAAATTTAGATATTTTTGAATCTTTTATTTTCAACTAGTAGGAAAGCCTGTTGTTTAAAATACTGATTCGGTCTTGGAATAATCTGAATCGGATTTGTATGCGGTTATTTTTTTATTCCCCTCCTCATGCCTGGGTCGTCCCACACCCTCCTCTACTATGTACCTCTTATACCCTTTGGATGCACTATGACTCCTGTTCAGTTCTACTAATATCTCTTGAAACCTCTGTTTCACGACTCGACTATAATGATCGTTCACAGGTGTTGGGTAACTGCCTCACATTCTCGCTAGAGTTAGGTACAACCTATCCTAACCTACCTATCCCACCTTCATTCACACTCCTCCCTTCCGTTCCATCTCCCTGCCCGCACTTATCAATTAATTACTACAAGGAGCTCTTTGCTCATTTGAGAGTTACCCATCGCCGCGCTCAAGTGGTAACACGTTCGCAGCTTCCAAGATGTAGAGGCTGAACTAAGTTTGCTCCAACTCCGCCCATCTCTTCATTATAGGAGTGGGAAACGAGGATGCGCTGCTCGGATAATTTTATTACTTAGCTTCGTTACTATTACCGCAGTACGTGTTTCAATCTTGATTTGTCAAGATTCAGAAGATTGTTAGATACTTTATATGCGGTTTTTTAACGTTTCTCGGTCAATAGTGAACCGATTTTGATGAGTCTGCTGCAATCTACTGTTTTTAAAATTCCCCATAGGATCGAGCCTCTGAAATTTTCAATTCCGAAAATTTCAAACTTAGATGCCATTCAGTAATTTTACTTTCAAACTTCGAGGTCTGTGGGATCTAAAAGTTTCGAAAGTAGAACGAACGCTGCAAGAATCATGTAAATTGGAAAAGTATTGGCTGGGCAAAGTTGAATTAACCGTTAGGTCGTATTTGAATTTGGAGGGAGCTTAGGGCCGTGTTCTGGATCGCACAGAGTTCGCACGTCTACGGCTAGGTAGGGTGACCTGCCCAGTCTGTGGACGATTAAGATGTAGGCAAACGAAGTTTCAACTTCCAAATAGTAGTACCCAGTCCCTATTTAATTTTTTCCCCTTTTTGTTTTTCGAGTGCCTTCTATTATAATTTAGGTTTTGAAATCATCTATATTCTGCGGCTCATACTAATTGATCTCAAGACAAATGAGGAAAAAGTGCCACTTACCAATGTGTGGACCAAGAATTTCCTAGCTGTGGACGAATGGTATCCGGTGTGTGCACACCTCATAAATCAGTTGGACCATAAAATTTACCGGTTCTGAAACATTTTTCTAGTACCCAATTATGCGAGGAACTTGTAAACAACAGGAAATTTATAAGATGACTTAAATTAGGAACATAGGAAAGGAAGTCATATCACTCTCTTCGTGTTCGCATGCACTTGAAGAAGGTCACCATTCAACTGGTGTTTTTCTCCACCTTTCCTTCCACCTTTCCTTTCCTCCTTGCTGAAGAGAGTTGATAGAGCCCTTTGTGAGATACCAATGTAACTAAAAGTAACAACTTCATCCACTAGAAATCGCTGCAGACCTTATTCTAGTCGTTTTATAGCAGAGGCGTTCACAATCTGGGGGTCATCCACAGACTGGGCAGGTCACCCTATCACTATATGCGTCACTCTCTTTTCTTGCTCTTTTGGTTGGAAAGGCACCAGTCGGTCACCTTTCGTAGACCTTACAGCACCCCCTTAAGGGCCGGTTCAATCGCATCCTCGAGGCTCTTCTTTTTCATAATTTGAACTTTTCTTTTATGCGCGAAGGGCTGTGACGTTTCTCTGATGCTTCTCTTTTTTTCTCCATTTCGCCTCGCCCTTATTCTCGCAAGAAAGGTAATTCTGCACAATTTTCAAGGACAACATGCCTTACTTCTCTTCTGCAACCCCATAGTCGTACAGCCCGTATTATTGCAAGTTGCAACTTGACTCTTACCCACCCAGCTACTGTTGATGCAGGCTTCTTCCAAATTTAGAATAACGTCAAGGTTAATCTCTTCTGGAAGAGGTCGAACTCTTCGTGTAAAACTGCACCGCATGATTATGAGGGGAATGAAGGAGCCTCGCAGATCTTCCACTGCTGCATCAAACTTGCGGTGCTTTGATCGAGCTGCAGCTGTTCATATTGTAGACCAGTCTTAGGAAGAGTAAGAGTGGGCGACTGCCTTCACGATGCGGTTATCTAAGTAAGCCACTATGTCTCTTTCCCAAAGGCCTGGAAACTGAATGTCTGCAATCAAAACTGGGCTTGCTGCCTCTGCCTCTCACAATAAGTACTAGGAGCACTAGGAGTCCTTGAGTGAGTTGGTTGTTGTTCAATAAGTGTTATATTAGTCTTGATATTATGGTATTGAGCCTCAGTTGAGGGGAATCAAGATTACCTACCTACCTATTCTGTGATTTGAATGTTATGCTTGTTGGTTGTTGACTAGTTTTATTATTATTATGTTGTAATGCCATGCTGAGACTCTTCTTCATTGGTTTTAGGCCTTGATGAAGAAAATATATTTTTCAAAAGCTCGGCGATAGAGGCGCTTTATTAGTTCCGACCCCATTTCCGATTGTTGACATTCATGACCTCTCACAATACTTGCTCTATTCCGACCCTGCTATAAGCCAAACTTGCGCCTATTTTGGCTCTGCATGCGATTGCAGGGCTTCGTACATTTCTAAATGGAAAGTTAGGTAATGTTTTGTGTTGGTCAGAATATTGTTTCTATGAGAACATCCACCCATCCCGATATATCGGTTCACCATGATAGCAGATAAGGAAATAAACAATCCTCAAAATAGCGGTAACCAGAATTCTAAATTCAATGTCTGTAATACCGGTGTTACCGGTAATACCGGTGAATGGAGAAACGACCCAGGGGGGTGTTGACCCCCCCCCCCCCCCCCGATCAGCTGGCGCTCCTGGCGGACCAGCCTCCAAACGTTCACCCCGCCTAGAAACAAGCGCAATGAGTAGCCGAGTTCTATAAATTTTCAAGGATCTTCCGTGGTTTAGTGGATAACGTCTCAGACTACAGGGTTGAGGAACCCAAGTTCAGGACAACAATTTTTTGCATTTGAATTCAACCTCCGAAACATATTTTTAAACGTCATTATTTCAAGTCATACTTATTTTAAAATGTCATATTGATCTATTCATCTGACTAATCTGAAGTTTACTAAGGAATTCACTACTTGAAGTTATGTGTTTTTGAGATGCGAGCTTGCGAGCATCCAGACCAAGAAACTATACAAATTATTCTGATCTATTTGTTCAACTAATCTGAATTTTAGCAGCGGGCATAGATTAATAAAAATTTAGGCGCCAATTCAACAGAACTGGGGTTTGTTGCATCAGTTTCCGTCAGGAGCGCTTGGACCGCGAGTGGGTCAACACCGCCCTGGGTTCAGCTTCTCATGGTGTCACGTGGTGTCGTTCCAGCAAAAATAAGCGTCATTGTTTACTATTCATTTATAACATCAATTTATATAGTTATAGTATGAAACTACGAAAAAAACTACGAAAAAAAAAATACGAAATAAATTCGTGATAAATCAAGAGCGATTTATCAAGTAAATGTCCTAAAGAGGCTACATACGAAATTACAGCTTCCTAGAGTGTAAAGTATAGAAATTAGCTTTAAAAGCCACTCATCTGATCCGGACCCTGGACATCGTCAAGTAAATGTCCTAAAGAGGCTACATACGAAATTACAGCTTCCTAGAGTGTAAAGCATAGAAATTAGCTTTAAGAGCCACACATCTGATCCGGACCCTGAGCATCGTCAAGTAAATGTCCTAAAGAGGCTACATACGAAATTACAGCTTCCTAGAGTGTAAAGCATAGAAATTAGCTTTAAGAGCCACACATCTGATCCGGACCCTGAGCATCGTCAAGTAAATGTCCTAAAGAGGCTACAAACGAAATTACAGCTTCCTAGAGTGTAAAGTAAAAGATTTCGTTTCTACCCAAAGTTAAGAATGAAATGTTTGTAATAGGTATGGTTTTTTTCATGTTACTAAATTCAGTTCGTTACCAGTTAAAAAAATAATACTTAATAAAAATTTAAAAAATATGTAGGTATATACTTTTTTTCAAGAGGTCGAAATGCCCCGAACCTACCAAACAGTGTTGGTCCAGTGTGCAGAGCCAGTAAATTCGAAATTTCCGAGGTTAATTGCACAACTAGAAAAAAATTGGGATATTGACATATTTTTTCACGCACACAGATTCATCCCCTTCACGGCAAATCCAAAATTTGTATAGATTATTAAATAACTAGACCGAAATTGGGATTTAATAAAAAAATAATCACGAAAATAGGATGAGAATGATTGTGGCTTGGACATTGCTTACAAAATTTGTCACATTAACATACTCACACATTCAGACATATACCTGACTGATCAGTTTTCTACACGGATTTGATCTTAGAATGGTTTGAAACGGATACGATTATATTTAGTTGGGTCCCTTCGATAGGGTCTTTTAATTTCAAGCTATTTTCTCATTTTCCTTTCTAGAATGAAGTAACACTAAAAACTCGCTATCACTGTACGAGAAGAAAAAAAGGGGTGAAATTTAAGAAATAGCATCCATTCGCTTTCCACTATTGTACCTCTACATTATGGTTCTTAAATGAAGAAATCAATATTTAGTGTATCATGGGCCAGATTGGCTACAGAATTTTCGAATGATAATTAACCTGAGAATAGTATTAAGTAGTTTTTCACTGAGTTAGGATGAACTTAACTCATGAGATGATTGTAAAATAGTTGTGACAGTGTATCAATCATGGGTCTTTTCAGTGCTACGTCTACCTATAAACGAAATATCTGATATCGAATTGGACTCGAATTGAGTCAATGGATGTAGAGGGTTATATAAGAAAGAGGCGTCTATTTTATGGAGTTATTGACAGAGGAACCCTATCTGAAGATCGTGGACTGCAGTTCGGGCGGACTGAAGGTGTATGGGCAAAGGGCCGGCGAGGATCCGATGAGAGATCCGCGACAGGCAAGGGACTGTCAGATCATGATCGCAAATGCTCCCCGCCCCACACTATCAGTTGGCCTGCAGGCGCGTGGTCCGTCGGCTCTTTTTTTCCCTGTTTTCGTCAGTTTTCTGTGCAATCAATTTTGAGCGTGTTTTCACAAGCCGAAATTGGACTGCCAGCGGACTGACGGCGAGGATGGACGGGAAACCTACTTTTATTTTGGCATTTATTGAGATTTATCGGGCCTATCCGTGTTTGTGGAAAATTAAGGACGATGCGTACGCCAATAAAATATTACGGGACGAGGCGTTCGACGTTTTATTGAAATTCTATCAGAAAACCGTGCCGTCAGCTACCGTGGATATGGTTAAAAAGCTTATTGCTATTAAGTTATATGGTTAAAAAGCTTATTGCTTATTGTTATTAAGCTATTGCGTTCAGACTTCCAGGCTAATTCCTTTCACATAGTTAAGTGCATTCAAGCGATGATAGTACTCATCAAGAGTGAATTATTTACTATACTATTTGGTGCGAGACCGTTCTCTCTCTTTGATCATCGACACTAATAAACCTTTGTATGCTGTCGTTCACTGAGACGATAATATGAAGTAGAAACAAGAGACGACCACTTTACGAGGACAGCCGTGTCCCAGGTGGCCTCTTGAAGGTTAATAGGCCTACGAGCCGGGTCAAAGGCTTCATCCTAATATTTCCCGTCCCAACCTCTCGGATAACCACCGTGAAGGTTTCGGGGGTTAACGGTACTTAAGCTACTCCCAAAACCCTCACTACCGACTACCATATTTACTCAGGCACACCTCCAAATGTACCTGTCTTTCGTATCTTATTGAGTTTCTGTATGTTCTCAATGCACGTTTCTCCGATATAACATTTAATGAATGCATACGAATTTTTTGTGTGTTTCAAAATAACATCTTCAACTGAAAACCAAACATTATTGATACAAGCCAGGTTAATACTAACAGGAAAACACCAAAATGTATAGGGAAAAAGAATCAGGAGTAGTTTAGTTACCTACCTAAGATGCCTATGTTGAGTAATTTTTGCGAAGTCTTCCAAAAGGTGTTTTAATTACATAACTCGAAAAATCTTATTCACAGCATTATGATTCACGGCTAATACGGGCTGCTGTTGAAGAGAGTAGCGATGTGATGATTGAAAACACACAACTTTCAAAAGGTCGTCGTGAACGAATTTCGTGGGCTGGGTGGTAATGATGATAAATTCCATTAACTGAGGGAGGGAGAGAGAGAGAGAGAGAGAGAGAGAGAGAGAGAGAGAGAGAGAGAGAGAGAGAGAGAGAGAGAGAGAGAGAGAGAGAGAGAGAGAGAGAGAGAGAGAGAGGAGGAATCAAATTATATTTTTATTTCAATTTTTTTATTTGAAATTGTGGTAACTATATCAGTATCTCGTTTTAATACTGTATCTGAATTGTACGAATTTCAGGAATGACCATCAGTAAATGTGCAGTTTCACCTATTTTATAATATCCCGTCAGTCGAAAGATTCAGCCGGGAGCTTTCCAAAAAGGTGCAATATGGAGGGACTTTGATGATTGGGTGGCCCAAACAGTGATGCGTAATGAAATCCGAATGACGTAATGCGAGAACCCCCCCTCACCAAGTCCGCCTGAGAGAAACCTCATAGCCATCATAGCAATATATATACCTGGATAGCAAAAGCCTATTTTGAGCTTAGGTAAAATTTGTGCAGGAACTCCCCGAGGATGGTTGGCACGAAGTGAAAGTTTGGGTTTTGTCGGCGAGTTGCCGAAGTTTACCGAGGCCATTTGGGATTAATTAACTATTAAATTAACTATTAAACTACATTCAATTGAATTAAATTAACTATCAAATTAATTAAATGCAAATTTAAAGATTAACCTAACAACTCAACATCTCAACGTCGATCCATCTTCATCAGAGGCATCTGCCATGTGGATATATTGGAAGAGAACTTTTACGGACTTCCTTGCTACAAACTCAGAAGAACCATCAGATATGGTAAAATTGAAGCTTCTCAATAACTGCATATAACATAGGCTGTACTCTTACATATCTATAAGCCCAACGTTCACAGGGGCGTATACGTTTATGCTCCCAGTGGTCAAAACTCCGCTCGCGGGATAGACTATTTCCTCCCGAACGAAACGGCGGGCTGGACGATATGATCCCAAACCTTTGCACGCGTAGCACTGTTATGCTCCCAGCGAGTGATCTCTGCTCGGAGATAACATCTTCTCGGGAGTTTGACCATATGAAGTCAGTCGCTTCGCCCGTACTGTTTTCCCGTGACCTCTGCCCGGAGATAAAATCTTGAGTGTTGAACTTGTAATTTAACATTTAATAAAGACTTATATACACCACATCCCGACCTCTTTACATTTTTTGAGGAGCTATTGTCCGTTCAAGCCGATGTTTACCCAAAACTAAATTCAGTCGGCGAACCACACCTACCAAGACCTGTCATTAAAAAACAGCAAGAATATGTAAACAAATGGATTAACAATCTCAACTCAAATGAAATTACGCTTTACAAATTTGTCAGAGTCATTTCTTACAAACTTCGCCCTCTTTTCTAGTCATTTTTGTTTGTTTCTTGATTTGCTTTTTGTTCCTTATTGACGGTTGATTGTGGTTTTTGTTTTGGCATTATTGACGCAGCGTTTACGCCCCGTATAAACCTAAATACTTAGCATTGAATTATTGCACGATCACATAATTTACTTATTTCCTTCCATCAGCCTACCGACCATTTGGGGAGGAAATAGTCTACCTGGAACGGGGGGATGCTGGGATCATCACGGCCTGACGGACGCTACTGGCGGGAGCATAACGGCAGGGGTGGTCGCTGGACTGGGAGCATAACGGGAGTTTGGTTTCCCCAGGCGGGAGGAAATAGGGCCGTTTTCAGCGGCTTGAGAGCATATCTTCAAACTCCCGTTTACAGATGAACTTGCTGTACTGGAAGCTCTTTTTGTTAAGCCTTGACTTATCGAAAAGGTTTCATCACAGGCAAGGCGCTTCTTTCGTGCTTCATTAATTTGTTAAAATGCATATCTCAATAGTTGTACCTAATGGATGATTAGGAAAATTTGATTTTCAAACACAACTTGTAAATAAGACCTATATGTCTTTTAGTGCCGTCCACTTATCACATCAATATAGTTTGATTCTATTAACAATTTTTGCAAACCATTAGGAATTTTGAGCAGATAGTTTTCAAGGGCGCAGAATCTGGTTCTTGCAGTGGGAATGAAAAATCCCTTCATCAACACACAAATGATGTCCATTGGTAATGAATTTATGTAAAATTTCATGTCCCGTTATGATGTCTAGGTGTCAGCAGTGGATTTGTGTGCTATCAAGTATGCTGATCGGAATAAATTCCCCCTGTCCTCATTCGAAACTAGTACAGCAATACGGAAGTTAGTGAAAACGTTGACTATTTCTACGAAAAATAAAGAGTTACAATGTTAAATCGATTTCGACGGTTAGGCCATCATTGTTAACAAACAATAACTGAAGACACATTAGAAAGGACACAGCTTTTATAGTCACAGATGAAGGGAGATTGAATCCCATTGGTCAAGAGAAAGGGAAGGGGCAGGAGGTACAACCAATTCAGTGCATACAAGGTGACGGCAAAGTGACGGGGGATTATAGCTAATTAGATGAAGTGAAAGGGGGAAGAATAACTAAATATGGTTCCCACATTGTGAAGGGATAACTCCAAGCTTTATAGAAATGAACCTATCAGTGGTGAAATATATTGAGGTATATCCTCATTTAAACATTTACCAGATCTGTCAGTTTTGATAATTTCGAATTTTTCAAGTACATTCAACATACCTCCCTTTGGACAAAAATGAAGAAATTCTACAAACTGTCTATCTGTCAAATCAAAATTGTAGGTATGATTGGATTCCTTAAGACTTACCCTTATTTTCCCTGAAATCCTCCTGATGCTTGTCTATTCTTTCCCTGAATTTCCAACCAGTTTGACCGCAATATTCGCAGCCAAAAGAACATTTTAGTTTATAAACTCCACTTTTATCCTGAACACTGATTTTGTCTTTAACGGATCCCAGTAATGCTTCAATACTTTTTAGTTCTAAAACCTACTTTGTAACCTCTCGATGATAGAATTTTGCCGATTTTATCTGAAACTTTCCCATAATAAGGTATACTTATCCATTGCTTTTCTTCTAAATTTACACTTCCCTGGCCAGATTGGAAACTTTTTCCCTAATCTTTTTCCTAAGAACCTTATCGCATATGGTATCAACGAGATCTCCTCCATATCCGTTACTTGCTGCTATGCTCTTCATAATGGATTTTTTCTTTTGATAAATTTTGATCACTCATTTGAATAGATAGTGCTCGGTTGATCATACTATTGAAGGCTGCAATAGTACAGCAATATTTGTGAATGCAGACCTACATCCTTCCGTCTTTCCAATATTTCGCGTCTGATCCATTCGAATAACCGCCCGAAGGTTTTCAGGTTAATGGTACTAAAACGACCCTCGGAAATTTCACCACCCAACTCCACTCTCGCTCATCCCGAATCCCTACTATATGTTTCCCTACTGAGCTCGTGCCGTACTGAGGGTGTAACGCCAGGCTACACGTTCCGTCGATTTGCGGTCCTGTGATCACTCAGAGCCCACGTTTGGTATTCGATCTGTCGCATTTGCGGGAAGTGGTGGTAGCAAGGTGATGTGTTTTAGTGCTTATTCGATACCTGACGAGGACCTTCCAGCATCTGTAGGGCGTTTCTCCGAATGTTAACATTTCACATCCAACTCAACTACTATGGAAGCGTTTACTTACAACATATTATTCATCACCGAAATTATATTGCCAAATTTATGCCTGCATTTTAATATTTTTCTGACATGTTTATGTCATAGGCTCATAATGGGTCGAACCCAAATTTTCGTCATCAAAAATAGTTGATAACACGATTTTCCAAACTAATAATTTTCACGTACGACCAGCCGTTGCCAGGGGAATGGAAATTCCGAAGTTTTCATCGCACAGAAATCGTTCGCCACTTGTTGGAAAACGCTTGATGTGATAAATGTTCACATCTCAAGCTACCAATTTCCCCCTCCTTACGTACATTCTTAAACTAAGTTGAATGGACTATAAACAATTTTCGTTTGGCGGAAACTAAATTCTTAATCAAAGACATATCCATGTAACATGGTATCTGCTTGTAAAGCAGATAGTGGAACTCGTTTATGAATTTCTTTCTGAAACCAAATAAGGAAACGTCACCCGAAAATGTGACGCAATTATAGGATTGGATTGGCTAAAAATCCTCTCGCA
The DNA here is from genome assembly GCA_030762985.1 of Adelphocoris suturalis. Classification (NCBI taxonomy): domain Eukaryota; kingdom Metazoa; phylum Arthropoda; class Insecta; order Hemiptera; family Miridae; genus Adelphocoris; species Adelphocoris suturalis. The sequence goes on along the minus strand of CM061048.1, from coordinate 20,788,186 downwards.
TAGTGCATTTGAGTGAGGGAGGGCATTTCTTAAGATTTTTACGTTCGATCAAGCCGTTGCTGGGGAAATGAAAGTTCTTTAGTTTTCATCGGACAAAAATCGTTCTCCAATCGTTGGGAAGCTCTCGATTAATCACGCCTAGTAACTATCCATGTCGCCTCCAGAAAGGATGGATGTGGACAAAACGCAAGAAAGGGGTGAGCCGTATCAATTTTGTATGGGGGAAACGAGGTATGATGGGTAAATGTGACCCCATAGTCTATTTTCTGTTTTATAACGATATATTTATAAGTTTTGACTTTACTTATGTCCTGTAACTCTTGGTTTGAGCAAAGGGCCTCTATGAAGTATCGCCAGCGGACTTTGTTCTTTGCTAGACTATTCATTGGATTAGAGCGTCCATTCTCATGTCCCTCACGGAAGACAGTTTGGCCATACTTCAAAAAACTCTCCTAAAGATAATGATGGGTACCCGAAGGTACCCGAGTAGCTGGTTTGAAGAGGATAAATTGCTATCGTTGCGTCATTTATTTATTTAGTCTATTTTGTAGTATAATTACAAAAATCAACATCTAGTTTCGGTTTTCAACAATCCCCATGGCTATCAAACCAGGTTTCAATTAATGGGAAACGTGGTAAATCAAAGTATCCGACTTACTGCCAGAACAAGAAGTCAATGTATATTCTTTTTATAATTCATAGGGCTTTGACAGAAGAGTTAAAAGACCCTGCCAAACTTACACTTCCTGCTTATAAGAAAAAAATCATTTCCTGGATCATAGGGTAGAACGTAGAAAAAGCCAACTCAATTAAAATAAGTATAGTGGAACCTGGATGATTCGAACTTCTTTAATTCGAATATTTCTCTTGGTCCCTAGCATTTTGTATTCAAACAATGCTAAAAAATCGTGGATAATTCGAATTTTATTTTGGATAATTCGAATTTTGGCGTGCTAATTAAGGTATAAATAGGTAATTGTAAATTTATCGGAAAATACGTTTTAGTAACGATATTAGGCAAAAGGTTTCCGTTAGACCAAATGCATGCAAGTCAGTGCCATCTTACACTCTGATAACTCCCCTTCCCCTCCGTCCCAAAACAGCTGACGCCATGAATCACGTACAAGAACTTAGATGTTTTTTTGAAAGCCGAATTAATGTAAGTGATTCATACTTCAACTCTTTGAATACACTAGAATCTTTTGCAATGGCCGAGAGACTTAATTCAAGGAAACAGGCCAAAATATCATCCTTTTTTGAAAAACAGTAGATTATTTTTTATGGTTGCAATTAAATACAGTACCATTCCAGGTGTCTTTAAATTTGTTATTCAATATTCTGTTGGTCAATGCAGTATTCAATGTTACTGTATGTACTTTACTTCGTACTGTAGTTTGTTAAAATATAATTTATTAAAAACTTCTTTAATTCGAATTTTTGGTTAATTCGAAGTTTTTGACTGGTCCCTTGAGGTTCGAATTATCCAAGTTTCACTGTAATACTTCCCGAGCCCCCCCCCCCCCCCCCTCCCCGCCCCCCCATACATTCACGAAGTTTTGTTGGTGGTTATTGAGATATTCTGGGCTTAGTTTTCTAAGTAGCTGTATTACCTTATACTCGTACATCTTTGTTGTTGAATAAATCATGTTCTTTTAAAATAGTTAAAAATACTGTTGTGAACAAAATATACCAGACCGATCAAAGACAATTATTAATGATTTCTACTTAGGCCTACTATCACTAAAAATTTCAATGATTGTTTCAAATACCCACACATTTTTAATATAACATGATGAGTTATTTTTAGTTCTGCCTTAGGTACAGTCGGGGTAAGCTTTCTGCACAGTACAGTACAGTCTGTGCAAAACACTGACCATCGCTGAATGGCTGATCGCTGCTGGTTTACATATAATTTAACACTTATCGAGAACGGAAGGGACAAACATAGAAAAGATCACTGTACTCGTAGTTACCGGTAAAAGTGTTTTAAGAAAAATATATTTTCAAATAAAAAAATCTTTTTTCTGTTTGTAATTTTTCCGATTGTCGTCTCCTTGTGTGTTCCAAGTCAGCGGATATCACTCAACAGCAAGCTGACAGGGTTCTTGTTTTCAGTTGGATCCGGATCAGTAGGATTGAGAATTTCAATGAAGTGCTCTGTCCACCTTTCCAGCTGATATTTTTCATATGGAAGAAGCTATTCTTTCTTGCCTTTCACTAGGCGGTTTCGAATTGTTTTTCCTGTTGCTGAGCTTTATCGTGATATAATCTTGTCTATAGTCTAAGAAACTCGGCTTTCTATCAATTTCAATCTATCTTCAAGCTAGATTAAAAAGTGCTTTTGTGGTTACTGAGACATAGAACCTATCCCTCTTGTAGCACTATCGGTCAGGAAGAGACGAAATCGTCTTGTATTTACGTGGTGAAAAAAATAAACATTATCATTTATTAAAATCACGAATAAATGTATTTAAAGATATGTATTTCTATAAATTTGGACTTTATAGTTTTTTAATTTAATATATTTTTAGGTTTTACAAACAAAGTTCTACGTTCAGATTTACTCATGCTACTCCCCTCTTTATGAAATTTTGAGTTGAGAGAAGGAGTTATAAACACAAAAAAATTGAACTCTATATGCTGTATAAAGTAATATTTATATATATAAATCTATGATTTAAATAAACTATCTATCGTTTGGCTTTCTTAAATGTTTAAAATTACTAGTGACTGCTTTAATACCAATAATTGTGAGTGGGGGCAAAAATACTCGAGTATGCAAAGCATGTCTCTGCATTTCACGGTGTAGACCAAGGTTGATAATTCGAGTATAATTTATGCTGCAAAACCGACTTCAAAGAGACTCTCGCGAAGCAATTGCCAGAATTCCTTCACAATATACTCATATTTTTTTCAGTTATCAATGAATTCTAGTTATTTACGGGAATTAGGTATGAGGATGCTAAATAACTGTAGTAGCAGCTCGAGGAAGCAAATAGTTTAAAGATTGAATAACAGTTTCCATGTGTTCCCCGTCCTCAGATGATACCCATCCTATTACAAATTTTTGGCATGGACAAAGCTAACTCACTCCAGCAATAGCACCAGCTGAATGAATGAATGAAATGTTTTATTGTATAAATCCGAAGATATTACAAGAGTTGATGTAGTTTCAGTCGATAGGAATATGTATACAAACTTAATTCGAATGGTAGGATATATAAATACAACTGTACCCTATATAAGTATTCTAAAAAAAAAAAAAAAAAAAAAATTGTAACATCCAGTTAAAAAGAAAATTGCCATTTTCGAGCCGTCAGAAAAGGAACCCTTCATTCACAATAATTGCTCTTTGCCTGATGGCTGTATATAGAAAAAAATACAGCTTCTTCCAGTCGAGTTCCAGTTTCACGTCGAACCAGTATAGGGCCTATCCATCGTTAAGGGATTTTTCATTAAGCCACCGTTCTCTTTCTGCTTCAAAAACTGCACATTGCTGAAAGAAATGGCAAAAGCTATCTGTTGCTCCTGATATGTTGCAAATATCGCACATGTCAAAAGTAACACGCACCTTTCCGAGTGATAAAGATGCTTTTTTAAATCATAAAACTCTGATCCGGGCAATAATCCTTTTCATGGCTAGGGGTGCCTTCGAGAATAGCACCAGTTGTAGTTCTCAGAAAGAAGTTGGAGAAGTTGGCAGCGTGAGGTGTGGTCTGATGTGCTCTAATTTAGAGCTTTCCAACTAGTGATGACAGATTTTTATGAGGTTGTAGATTATCAAATTGCAACTCTCGGGCATTAATTAGTTGTGCGGGAAATTCATTACGGAATAACCAGAGTAATGATATTCCTTAAACATTGTGCGATTCTGTCCGGTAACGGTGTTGATAGAGCAAAAGTGTAATCCCGTCATCAATTTATAATTTATTTGCCTTTGGGTTTTCATAGCGATGTGAATGTTGAAATAATCTGAACACCGATCATTCCAATATGTTAGCAATAGTCCATTAAAGTTAACAGTTTTCAATAAACCAACAGTGTACCTATCTGACTATATATTTATAGTTCTAGTTGATAAATACAGGATCTCAAAGCGATATATATATTTTTTTTTTTCTTTTTCGGAGATATAGCTCGTTTCACTTGATTTAAAGGATGTCCTGTTAGATTTACTTTGCCTATTTGAACGAGTGGAACCACCAGCAGGTTGTTGATCCCATATAGATGAAACCTGCATTCTTGTGGATTTCAGTATTTGACGGTACCGCACGATAATCTCTATGTTGGGGCCGGTCAAGGGGTTTCGCGCACTGAGGCGCCCAAAGTAAATGTTAGCCGATCGGTTTTGTTTGTGGTCTCTGTCGTCTCTCACCAGCTTAGCGCCAAGTTGATCCAACGCGGTTGGAATACGCGTCTGATAATCCGTTCGGTACACTCAGTGTATAACATTCAAATACATCCAACACTGTTCTTTAAATGGTTCAATACTACAGCCTACTGATGTCATCTGCAAATGCTTGCTACCCAGTTCTACAGTGGGTAGATCTGTGGGGAATGTTTCTTCCACCGATTCCCTAAAACTAGCTCAGTGGAGGTGGGAGGGATCGAATTGTCTAAAATCAGGTGCTTGAAATAGTGGGCGCCAGTTCGCTTATCGTTGTGGGCTCAAAATTAAATTTAAATTCGATCGACGGGTAAACAAAAAAGGTCAAGCGAACCAATACCTTTGTGACCCACGACCTTGCCCAAAAAAATATAAAAATAAAGTTCAAAAAAAATGTGTGTAACTTAAATTCAATAAAAATGGACATACCCGGGTCCCTAAATATCAATCTCCACGTTATATTAGGGCAAAGGGTTGTATGTAGAAGAAAATCTTAACTCCTAAATTCAAAATGAGAATAAAGTGTAATTACAAAATAAATTAAATTAAATCTTTCTGGGCGCTTTCTACGCAGCTCTTTCTATGAGGAATATATCTTTTAATGTCCAGTCTGAAGCATAAACGTCTGGCAATCTAAAAATTTCCAAATAGAGAGACAACACATCAAAGAAGGAACCATATGGTGCACCAACCTTTCCTAATGCCCTAAACCTAACTTAATTTGGCTTAACTTAGGGGTGCCCACAGGGGGGGGGGGGGGGGTCACGACGCAAACTGCGTCGTTAAAATTTGGGGGGGGTTAGAAAAATGAGTATTTTTTTAATTTTTTTATGAACAAGTAATAAGATTTATACTAACAATTTGCTAGCGTCAGCTGTTTTCAATTCTTTATCACATCAGTGTATCATTTACATTACCTATTTAATAAATATTTTAGTTGGGGGGGGGGTGTTGGGGGGGGGGGGGCACCCCTGCTTAACTTAATCACTAATCCTTATCCTATTCCTTTGGATCCCAAACCCCGATAAGCGCGCTGTCCGTGATGCAGAAAGTTGATTCCTTCTGTTTACAACGTTACATGCTTTTGATGCGACGTCAAAATACTGTCCACGGGTATATCGCGAGTACCCGGGAATTAGTTAAGAGATGTCTATCAACATAATTTATCAACTGAATCCCAAACGCAGCTTTTTATTTGTAAGTATTTTGGTGGGAAATGGGTTGAAAGGCAATATTCGTACAGAAATGCAGATAAACTTGTGAAATGAGACGTAGAATGCATTCGGTTTGGATGTCACAAATCAAGAAGAGAGACACAAAGCTAACATTTTTCAGAAAGCAATAAGTTGTGCAAAAAGAAGTTGCAACATTGATTTGCAGTATGCATGCTGCACATGCATAGGCGATATACGCACTGTTTAATGGCTTTCTAATCATCTTCGTGATGACAGCAAGAAAAAAAAAAATTATCAAATGTTAACCAGACAGAATTCCTTTTGAAAAACGGCGCTACTACACGAAGGGAATTATTTCTAGATTCCAAGCCCTTTTTCGTAGATCAATGAAATGTATCACTCAATAATGATAACAGAAAAACGCCTGCCAAGTTGGGTGGGCAGTAAAGCTTCCTCAGAATAAAGTACGAGTCGAAACGACTGATAAGTTGACGTTATCTGAAAATAATGTTTGCGCATGCTCACAGACTACCAATAATCCAACCGCAATGAAATTTATTGGGAAACTTTCAGGAGCTAAACCGCACAATTCTTGACAATTTCAAAGAAATCGGTCGATTAGTCTCGGGGTTATGTCTGTGTCGATCAATTTGGTTTTGCGCATGTGCTATAATTTTACTCCACCAATCGCGATATAATTCATAGGGAATATTGTTGGAACATAATAGTCATCTACTCCTCGAATTTGAACGGAATCGGACCAATAGATGACTAGAAATCGACGTTATAATAAATTAACGTTTTCGCATGCGCACAGACAACTATTCATGTGACGGCAATGAACGTTATGAGGGATCGTCTACAAGCTATCCCACACAATCCCTGAAAATTTCATAAAAATCGTTCCATTAGACTCGGAGTTTTGCCCGTGTCAATCGATATTAGTTTCGCGCATGCGCAATGGTTATTACTCTACCAATCGCGATATAATTTATAGGGCATCTTTCTAGAACATATACCCAATCACCTACCGAGTTTGAACGAAATCGGACCAACAGATGATAAGAAATCGACGTTATGAGAAATTCACGTTTGCGCATGCACACAGGCTACTGATGGTTTGAAGGTATTGACCGTTGTGGACCGTATAGGAGCTAATCCGCTCAATCCCTGAAAATTTCATCGGAATCAGGCTGAAACTTGGTATAGTTTTGGGTGTGACAAAGATTTACCACCGACAGACAGACGGAAAGACAGACTGACAGACAGTAACGGAACCAAAATTCATCAGCAAGCTCTAAAACACAAAAAGCAGGTGGAAATTTTGATTTTGGGTAGGACAAATTTTTTCTTTACTTCGATCACGAACACAAAGCTTCTCTACCTTCGGTCGAGAGGAAGCAAAATAAATATATAATAATAATAATAATAAACAAAAAACACTACAAAAAAGTAAACAAATAAAAATTAAAACTCGTGAGTAGACTACGTTCCCCCTCCCAATGTTTTCCCAACAATTTTTAAGTTATCACAAGTGGAACTTCTAGAGCGTTTCAGGGTGTCAAATTCAAAGTTTTAAACAAATAAAAACAGAAAATAAATCCAAAAATTCACCTAAAGAGTAGGAAGTATTGGGAACTTGGAAAATGTTTTTAAAATCTTCACCGAATTACAACACAGTTTATAGGTTTTCAACGCTAAACATGATTGAGAAGCCAAAATTGCAATATCTTATCCTATTATAGAGCTGAAGGACTATGAAAAACATGGTTTTTCCTTTAAGAAAAAACCTGCCTTCACTGAATGTCTATTAATATATTTAGGAAAAAATGGGCTATTCTGGGTCTACCGTCGTGATCAGGCTAAAAAGTTTCAAAATTAATTATCCTTCGGCAAAAACGTAAACAATAAAAAAAATTAATTACTTAATCAAAAAATCCAAGTACCTCCCTCTTTTGGGTTGTCCAATTTTTTTAAGATGTTTTATTGTGGAATTTCACTTTGATATCACAAATATTGTGAGACAAAGTTCGAAAGGGGGTTGGGGTTACTTCTGGGACAAACTAGGTGGTGTGTAAGGTACAACACAAAAAATCAAGTTTAAGTTACAAAGACATACCTACGATAGGATAGAGTTAAATCCTACCTCTTAGAGTTAATGTTCTGCCTATACTCCTGCATGGTAATGTATATCGCTTTGCGATTACATTTGTCTGTTCTATACAAATTAAATAAATCAAAATAAAAATGATCTATGAATCTAAAAATTGTTTCCATCGGCGGTGATGGAATGTGGTGTTGAGAATTCAGGACCAACTAATATGTGGCTTTTCATGAACTTCTATTCCGCCCAGTAGTGTTGAGAGCCTTCTGTCGTTTTTTGGATTTTCTACATCTAGTTTCGCAAACCAACAATTTGGGGGGGGGTCATACTTTTTTATTTTCGAATTTATTGAAGATTGAGAAAAAAAAATCTGCCTTCACAAGAAAATGTGTTTTGGCGATGCACTGTCAGTGGCTGCTGCCTCCATTGACTAACTTGCGGTCTCGAAAACCGATCCACCTACTGAATCAACATATTCTAATTCCTTTCCGTAATTTAGAGTGAACTTTATATGGATATGAAGGAGCCAGGTTTTGTCATAGCCAACAAGGCAGTCGCTTTTTGGACGCTATTGCTCTTGATCTAGGTGAAATGATTTCGGGTCAAGTCCACAACTTTCTTTACCCCTTCAGGGGCTATGACGAAGTAAAAAGCGTGAAAGTGGCGGATTCATCCGAGCAGAGTGGAATAAAAGTATTGATAGGAGATTTATGATCCAACTCGATGAGATTCCGACCCGCCGAGGTGGTTGAACCCCCGGGAGCGTCATTTAGAGAAACTGTCCCCGACACATTTCCTTTCTTTCGCGCGGTTCATCAATCACTTTTGAAGAAGCATCTTCCCTTTCCGTCCGTCCGTTCCTTCGTTTCTCTCATTCTCTTCCTTTCGTGTTTCTTTTTCAATACTTCTCGTTCAGTCATAAATGACAGGGCAGGAAGGAACCCAGTCCTCTGAACTACCCCCAGGAGCTCGTTCAACCTACAATAGCACACGAGCGAAAACATTATTAAATGTGCTTGTGGTTATCGTCTGCAAGATTAAGTCAATAAGGCTTGTATTTCCATTTGTTTTGCTTTCAGTGTAAATTAATTTTGATCTAAACACATGAAACATTAATCCCACTCAAATGCCATGGACAATAAACTACCTCAAGAGGTTATTCCTGTGATTATCTACGACCAAAAATTACTACTCTGTCTACCTGTCGACGGGTGTTTTTTCTTTCTTCCTCTATTCACTCAATCTTCATTTTGGATACATGAATAAAGTTTCCAAGATGACATCCAGTAGGTTTCAATTTTGGTGGAAGAGGAGGTTCTTGCATTGAAGATCTCATGGTGCAGTCCTTCATGGAGGTCGAAGGAGAGGTACGGATCAACGGGGAAGATGTGTTATTGTCTGTGGAGCTATGCAAGAATCTGATTTAGGGAAAATGAAAAATAAAACCACTCAGTAGGTTTGCTGATCAGTACCAAACTAACCTGTTCAATCTACAACAGGACTCAAGTCTTCATTTGTCGTGCATGCGATAGATTTTGAAAATAAAAAAGCAAGAAGCTTGCACTAAACTACAGTCCTGGCAGGGAGATAGAGCGGGTAAGCTGCAATAATTGTAACTAGGGAGAAAAGGAAGATATATTTATATTACATTTTATTTCCGTGTGCCCAATTTCAGTAGGGTACAGGGTCAAGTATTTTGAAGTTCGTGTTGTTGCGGAATATGATTTTGCGTTCTTTTAGCCAATTTTCATAGGAAATGAAGCTAATGCAATGGCTCAAAAATTTTTAAAATCAAAATTTCCAAAAAATTTCTTTGTTGAAATATCATTGAGACATTCTGATACGAATCCTAACTTTAAAGCATTTCCATATGTATATAATACTGGTTGTATTGAACTATATTTAAATTAATGGATGAAAGAAAATTTCACAAATATAAAGAACAAAGAGAAAATTCTGATATTTCGCTGATTAAGCTTGATCACAGAAATAATACGAATGGGGATTGTTTGCATGACGATGCTTGTTAAGATTCTTGTTCCCTCGTTTTTTGTTGCCTGCATTCATGGATTAGGAAGATTATGATATTCATCCTGATGCTTTCATTCATTCGTTGATATTGAGGCCGGGTGGGCGGTTGGCACCCAAGATGGTCCTGTGAGCTCGTTCTCACTGTTGCAGAAGTCTATCATTACTTTTCGGCATAGTTTTCAGCACTTTCACCATAAAGCACTCATGAAAACTATATTGGTGTGATCGTCCATGTTCTGCAACAGGAAGCTGCCGGGGCTGGTTCATCGATGCTCTGTGATGGTTAACTTTGAGATTCAGCGACGTAGTGATCGTACCATCATAAAACCTTCGTTTTCTGAGCATTTCCTACAGACTAATTGGTAAATACACATCTTTGACTGACATTCTGCTGAACGTTTACACTTACATTCTCGAATGGCATTTAGGGATGAAAAGTACGCATCCTCAATCAATAGGTTTTATAGCTCACACCTTGGCCACTGACATGGGCGTAGACCTAGCTGCTGAGGCTCCTGTGGCTGATGTGGGTGTCTGTTTGATAATATGCCGCCAGTATTTTTACCTTATCTATACGCCACACGAGGTGTTTCACTAAATACAGCTTGTATTTCAGAGTTAGATGTCTGCGTCGCCTGGAGTTCTCGGAGTATAGCATCAATCTTTTGGGCTTCGAAGAAAAATGTAGTAACAAAAGGTATTCGGATGGTGCGAGCGGTAACTCCTGGAGCTAAGCAAGTAAATGAAGCTCTGGAGCAATTATGGTAACTCCTGGGACAATGGACAAAATAAATAATTGCTCGCAGTTTTTATGGTTAAAAACTTGACAAATGTTTTTTAACGTCATGTCCTTGTGAATATATATTTTTTGTTTCACAAACAAATCGTTTTTCCAGCCGAAAAAGGGCGTATTTTACCTTTTTGAGTCACAAAACGTTTTCAGCTTCTCCTGTAAAACTTTAATTTTGGCACTTATCTCATTTTCATTGTCAAGGCCTCAATTACTGACCGATTTCCCGGATTGGAGGGGAGGAGGATAGTAAGGAAATATTCACAGGAGAACGCTGAAGAAGGCCCACTCCAAGAATCCCAAGTTCACTCTGTGCTGCATATTTATCAGGGGTGCAAAACACCCCCGTTCTATGGTTGAATGAAGTACAAAGTTGTAGTTGATTATAAATAACAAGAAGGCTGTATGGTTGAACATTCAGGGGAGGATATTAAAGTTTTACGTGTCACCTAATAGCAGCTAAGTACTAGTGTGGAAGGTGCATATAAAATAATGCTACAATGATGCTTAGACAATAGCAAGAATCTCTAACCCAGAGACTGCTATGTAAAACGTTAAAATCTCATCTTCCCCTTTCTAGTCAGCAAAGAGTTTATGTGAGATCAAATAGTCATGAGTTATTTGAGGCCGAAATTCTGATCAAAATGAATTTAGGTTTTGTGAAATTCAGAAATTTTCAAGTGTTTTCCAATTTCACCACTACCACAACAACTCAGAAATTTTAGTTTGGTGTGATGCGGAATAGCAATTTGACGATCTCTAGAATGGTACAATCAATTTTAAATTTATAGTGGAAAACAAAGGATCAAAGGTAATAAATTTAATGGCAAAAGATTGGGAACGCGAAAAAATATTTTTAAAGTGAACAATCTCAGAGAATTACAAGGCGAATACTGTAGAACCGACCCCTGAATTCAACGTAGCTACTGGAACTTGAGACACCTTTGTTATGTGTGTAAAATCGCCTGCCAATTTATAGAAACAGTTTTGTAGTTCCATTGGCGTCTGTGCTCTGCATGATGAAAGGGAAGGTTTGCCAACATTTGATGTAGGTAAATAGTTTCACGTTAGGTTAGACTAAGCTAAATATACAGGCTAGAATCCGCCAACATAGCCCGAGCCAAGTAAACAAGTAAACGACGAGTGGAGGCTGATGCAGATAAACTTTATTTTAATCCGGTATATACTTGTTTGTTGAATTCCATTGTCGGTATACATTAGGCTATCATCGAGAGTACCATAAGGTTAAAGAAGTTATTCCGTACATTAATATTTGTTATAAAACGTGGATATCATCTCGTCGTGAACTTAGACGCCATTCAAAGTCTCTTACAACAACCGTAATTACTTTTGTTTCGTGGGGAAGAGACGCGAACAATGATCACTCTACAACCATAACACTATAACATGAAAATTAAGAAGAGGAAACTTGTCTATCCAGGAAACTGCAATTTGTTATAAATGTCACAACATCAAACCTGTTTCTCTAACCTAGGCAAAGTGAAGATTTCTTAAACATCAAATAAAGTTTTACGATTGTGCATGTTCTGTAGCATTGCTGTAAATACTTTCCGCTCTCTCTCTCTCTCTCTCTCTCTCTCTCCTTCCCTCCCTCCCTCCCTCCGTCCCTTCATCCCTTTAGATCAACTGATCTATATTTCAGAATCGCAGGTACATAATCTGACCAGATCATGAGCTACTCCAGCTTTTTGAAGATCCACCTAACCTGGATAACTCTTCTTAGGATTGAGATAACAATTCCGTTCTTGCGTAAAAAAATCAAGCTTTCCAAAAGAAAGGATGAATTCATTGGCCAGCACTGTTTGAGCACATTACATTGGTCAAATTTCAAAAAATTGCCCAAAAAATTCACTAAAAATGGCTAGAAACGGCTAAAAATTGTTAAAATTATTATTATTATTTTTTTTTTCTTCAGAATATTGTTCAAATAAAGTTCATTAACTATAAAATAGAACATTAAAAAATTGATTCACACAATTATGCTGAAAAATGTACTTAAATTGCAATAAATTTTGCTAAAAGATCGACAAAAAATGCAAAATATCCAGTCAAGCAGCATGATCGTATGAGCGAATTTTCGTAAATTAGCGTACTATCTATTATGTTACATTGTTTTGAAAATTAAGGACTTTGAGGGAAAAGAAATTGTTAACTACCAATTTTATGGCAAAAAGCTCGTTCTAAATAATATTCTGCGATTCAAAAAGAGATTTTGGATTTTTAAAACTTTTTTGAAGATTTTATCGATTTTTTAGCACATTTTAATGAAATATTAGTACATTTTTCAGCATAATTGTATACACATTTTTTAATCTTCTATTTTATTGTTAATAAGGTTTATTTGAGCAATCTTCTGCTAAAAAATTTATATTTAACGATTTTTAGCGGTTTCAAGCTATTTTTAGTAATTTTTTCAGCACTTTTTTGAAATATGACCAATTTTATTGTACTCGAAAAATAATAGCCAACGACTTCGATCTCAACCCTTAGGAGAGTTATCGTCTGGAAGGACGCACACACACAAACACGTATATTATATATATATAAGAGCTAGCTAGGTAGAGCTATGAAGTCTACCCAGGCAAATACTTGGCGAATTTAATAAGAATGGACTAGGCTGACAGGTCGAATTCGACAGTAACGGAGTGTGGGAACTTCGCAAAAACTTCTTAACAAACGTCGAGAGCGTAAAAGAGTTTGAGAGCTTCGCGTGAAATATTGGAAGTATCACTGAACTAATAGCATCCGCTCTGGAGATATTTCACGCTCGATATCCAGTCTCTCATTGGCTACATGTTTAAATACTGATGGCTCTGCAAAGGAAGCTTTCAGAAACGGTGGAGCTGATTTATTTTCTACTCTATTCCAGAATAGAGCTGATGTAGGGATCTGTGAATCCAATTTCCATGAAGTGGTTGCTGCCCTTCTACTGGCACTCCAGGAGATTTTTTAAAGACAAGCGAGCCAATCAGTAATACTGGTATTGACTCACAAGTCTTTACCCTTAGATTCAACTAAATTGCTTCAATTTAAAGCAGCAGCTGAGTGCTTGAAGCTAAATTAAGTTATCAAGGATAGGGAAGGAACTGTGGTTTCATAGGATTCTGAGTCACTGTGGGATGCGAGAAAATTAAATGAAAACCCTCTCGCCAAACGGACCCCAACTCAATCCACTAAAATCGTTGGCCACTTCGAAGGGGCTCATCGCTGAAGCCATAAAGAATAAGGTTGAGGAAGAGCTTGTAACGGAAGGCAAAGGAAAGGCGTTGGAAACTCTGACTAAAAAAGATTTGATTTCATCCTAACTTCCAAATTGAGGGTCCACGTAATTTTTTAAAATTAAAATCGGACACGACTTCCCACAAAAGCACCTTAACAGAATAGGGGTCGTAAATTCACCAATATGTCATCCGCCGTGATGGCGAGATGAAAATACGTCATCTGACGTTTTGTCCTGCTCTCAGTACCGTGCATGTTAAAAATGAATATCAAACGATGATATATAACTCTGTATATATATACACTCAGGTGCAAAAAATGTGGCCCACTCTCCAAAATGGAAGATTTTATGAAGTGGCGACTAATATTCTATTGTTTTCGACTGGGTTACTGTCTGAACTCATTCAGAGGCATTGTTTGTTGTTTTTCAGCCAGGTGGATGAAATTTTTTTGATCTCTCAATGATAGGGAATCGTGCCGAGAAGTGATCATGTTTCATTGCCTCCCATTTTCACGGTATCTTCCAAACTGCAATTATGTTGTTCATCTCTTCCACAGTAGTCCTCATCTGAGGAGCGAGTGTTTTCCTGTACATTGAGTGCATTCCTCCCAAAATAATCGCTTTGAGAGAAAAAAAGTCTTTCTCACCGGAAATGGTCGCTCAATCTGTAGCTCTCATTAATGATGGAAGGTCACTGAGATATGCTGCTCGAATGCTTGGGCGGTGGGCTCTCTTCCAGTCATTGTGGCAGGAAAAAACCTTTCTCCAGGCCTTCTCCACTCTCTTTCACAACCATCTGGGCCCCGCAGGGTGAACCTAGAATCATCGCTGAAGATGACATCCCTCCACTCTTCAAGTTCCCAAGTACTGTGATTTCGAGCAAACTGAAGGCGCATCATCCAGTGCTGACGGGTTAAACTTGGAACGTGAGCGTGTCTTCTGGCAGACAAATGCTGATCCCACCATCGTCTTCGAACTGTCCAAATACCTAAATCTACTCCCGTTGCATTTTCAAGTGAGTTACGACCTTGAGAAGCAGTTAATCGTCGATTTCTTAAAGCTAAGGTGTACAAGTACCTGTCCTGAGCGGCTCTTGTTTTTCATGGGCTGCTAGAACCCTGCCTTCTAGAGTACGATCCCTTCTCTCGAAAACTTCTAACAGGGGCATTCATAAGGCCGTTAAGCATTTGAGCGGAATATCTCAGTGACCTTCCATCATTAATGAGAGCAACCGCTTCCGCGACCATTTCCAGTGAGAAAGACTTTTTTTTCTCTCAATATTTTTTGGTGGTGGAGGGTTGGAATGCACTCAACGTTCAGGAAAACACTCGCTCGTCAGATGAGGACTACTGTGGAAGAGGTGAACAACATAATCGCAATTTAGAAGATACAGTGAAAGTAGGAGGCAATGAAACATGATCACGTTTCGATACGATTCCCTATCGTTGAAAGATAAAAACAATTTCATCCGTCTGGCTAGAAAACAACAAATAATGCCTCTGAATGAGTTCAGACAGTAACCCAGTCGAAAACAAGAGAATATTAGTCCCCACTTCATAAAATCTTCCATTTTGGAGAGTGGGCCAAATTTTTTGCACCTGAGTGTATATATATATATATATATATATATATATATATATATATATATATATATATATATATATAACTCGGCGCTTCGCGCCTCGCCGGGGGGCTTCGCCCCCCTGGACCCCCTAATCTATACTCGGCGCTTCGCGCCTCGCCGGATCTTTTCTCTTTTCTACTGCGTAGAAAACGAGGATAATTTGCTATGCAATTCTTAGCCTGAATCAACTTAGTTTTGGAATGTAGCCAGGTACGTAAGGAGAGGGAAATCGGTAGCTTGAAATGTGAACATTTATCACATAAATCAAGCGCTTTCCAACGAGTGGCGAACGATTTTTGTGCGATGAAAACTGCGGAAGTTTCATTCCCCTAACAACGGCTGGGTTGTACGTGAAAAACACTGAAATTGTGACACAATCTATAGCAACTAATCAACTACTCGGTTGTACGTGAAAATCATCTTTAATTTCGTCCCGGACGTTACATAAAAAATTATTGGGGGTCGGCCTAAGAATTGCATAGCAATTAATATAAAACGATGAATGATGTATCTTTATTTAGCTACAAGGGATCTGATCAACAATTTATATTAAACGGGCTTTGGATTAGTTAAAAAAGAAAAAACTTCGTGTATTTAATAGTGCTTCAGATGCAAATATCAGAGATTACGGTCCTCGGACGTATGAGTCTTCACAACCGCCTCTTGAAATAATCGAGAATGGCGCGTTCGAGACCATGACAGTTCGCAGAGTAGGCGCATTCACCAGGTTGAGACGAGAACCGTCAAATGACTTAAAATCTCCTGATTTTGCATGGGCAACAACGGGGCAGGTTTCAACTTTCAGGATTTACTGACTGAGATAGGTAATATAATTTTTTTTTTTTTTTTTTCTCAAGAAAATAAAAAGACACTTTAGAAAGAAAAAAATAGCATAGTAATAAATAACTGGAAATTAATCCCCAATATGGACGACAAGTCCGTGGTAAGGGATGGTCATGGTACTAGCCGATAAGGATAGCGAGAATTATAATAAACATACATAGGGACATAGCGAAGTTTATAAATTTAAACATAATTTACTATACTCTTATTTCTATATTAATTTATTCGTATTTTCTATTTACTCAGCATTTTATATTATAACAGGAAGCTTAAAAAATATTTTTTTAATTGTTTATTCACAGTTTCGTTATTGGATGCAAGTAATTTTTCTTTAAGTTTTGTTGGAAGTTTGTTAAAAGTGGAAATACCTTTATATATATATATAATTATTTTGTGCAAGGGTAGTTCTTAATTTCGGTTGCTTTAGGTTTAATTGATGTTTCGATCTAGTATCAGCTGTGTGTTGGGGTAGCAAGAATGAACCATCTCTAATGACCTGTTTAATTCTCTGGGTATCTGCTATCATTTTAAATGGGAGTACTTGTAATTTTTTGAACAGGAGCGCTGCGTGAGCATTGAATTCTGTGCTACTTTTATTTGCTCTAGTGGAGTAGGGTATGCACCACTCCAAGCAGGAAGGCAGTAAGTGAGTACCGACTCAACCAGAGCAATATATGTCATTTTTAACATCATTGGGCTAAGAATATTTTTGAGTTTTGCAAAAACATAGAGCAGCTTGCGCAATTTTTTCGCAACCTCATAGATTTGTTTATGCCATTTTAGGTGTTGGTCAAAGTAAATTCCCAAGTATTTGGCATTTTCCACTCTCGACAATTCCGTACAGGATGTGCATTGAGAACCATCACAATTTTTGACATGAACTTTTATACTAAAGTTCTCTGGAAAAACTCGCATATCTACTCCAAATGGTACTTAGTGGGTTTTGGATACATTAAGTGCCAATTTATTTATCCTAACTGCAGACCTTCACTGCAGACTTCATACCACGTTGAACCCGATACATGAAGTACCGTATCGTCAGCAAAGATCAATATTTGCCCAGGTATATTCAACTTACTTATGTCATTCATGTATATTATGAAACACAATGGACCCAGAACTGTACCCTGGGGTATTGAATAATTTTTTTAACAATTCTATATCACTCAACGTATCGTTAACCCCTACCATTTGGTTTCTCTCAGTTAAGTAGCTTCGGAGCACCTCCAAAGCCAAGTCCCCGACACCCAAATCGGCCATTTTTTTAAATAATGGCACATGAAAAGGTCAAAGAGTCGAGTAAACGCTGTCGCTCGAAACAAATTCAATAAAAGGGATAAGTAATGGGTCCTGCATTGCGATGGTAACTGTTATGAAAGAATTCAAAAAGGGGGGGTATTATTCGGACCGAAACCTTTCAGCGGGAATAAATCATACATTTTGTCCCTCGTTTTAATTGAGGGACGAGCCATTCCACCGATGGAATTCAAGTTGACCGAACGGTGCGGAAAAATGAATCCAGAGAGAAATGTCCACCCGAGGCCCCAAGTGCTTCCTGTCCGGAAAATGTCCTCGGCGAGCCAACAGCGGACGAACAGGTAATCCGGCGCGATTGGACTCAATCAAACGTGCGAATGAACTGAGGTTCTTTTGGTAGAAGTGAACTGACCGAATGAGATTATTAAAACGGGGCTTTCATGTCCTTCTATTTGTGTCCCATTTCATAATAATTGGCGCATAATAGTTCATCAATATGAAAACAACCATTACCAGGTACCGCTATCAATCTGCTAGTTTGATGTAAATAATTGGCAGACTTATTCAATAATATTAAAACATTGAATAGGTAATCGCCATTGACGCATGCTATGGACCTGTGGAGTGCAAACCTGTAACCCGAATACTTTTTTGCACTAAACTTATAATAGTGCAAAGAAATATAAGGGAA
The DNA here is from genome assembly GCA_030762985.1 of Adelphocoris suturalis. NCBI lineage: Eukaryota > Metazoa > Arthropoda > Insecta > Hemiptera > Miridae > Adelphocoris > Adelphocoris suturalis. The sequence goes on along the minus strand of CM061048.1, from coordinate 20,770,043 downwards.
TATACCTACCAATTGAGCGCAGCCTGTTTCAGAGCACTAATGGAAGTAAATAAGTATGTAAAATATTTGAAAATTTTACAGAAATAATGAATTTGAACTATAAATCCATATTACGAAAAAAGTGGATAGGTATTATCAGAAAACAAAATTGAATATTTCTTACTGAACTGAATTTCTGACGCGTTAAAGTACACCAAATCATGTGATAAAATAATGTTACATAAGAAACATATAAAATATACAATACACAATAGATAATGCTGATAAAATAATGTTAAATTAAATAATAGGAATTAAATGAGATATCCGATAAACTCCATGGTGGGCCTCAGTTTTCAACTATCCAGCACGGTCGTCCAATAAATAATACATCACGGTTATTTTTGTCAAATTCTGTTTAATTTTGAAGTCTTGCGTTAATATTCCCTTGTTGAAGAGAATTTTTAAAGTAACATAGTTTGTATGCATGTACCACATTATTATGATAACATTAAAATATCATTAAGGGCTGGATTACCAATTACCTGCAGGATAGATATACAGAGTATGGCGCTATACTCTAGATAAAGAATGTGAGTAGTTTATCAATGCCGAATAACCTAGCGGATAAAATTATCTCTCAGATAAATACTATCTCGCAGATAGCGCCGTTAGCATCCTCACTAGTGTCACTAAGAACGTTATAAGGACAATTCACTCATGAAGCTACATTTTCTTCATGGATCGACTATAAAAAAACTGGGTCCGAAGTTATTTGCACAACAGTGTCCGTCATATTATCAAGCTAGGCAAATAAGAAATCACCACCTTTTTTCAGTTCGCTTCATGCCTTGTGAGAGATATTGAGAAATTTTAAGAACTTTTACGATATTCCAACCTGGATTATTATGAATGAGTTATTGCGACAGTAAGTTGTGGACTCAATTTCATCTTTGATCTCCTTTATAATGTAAAGAACGGCATCTTTGTCCAACTGAAACCTCAATATAAATACGCTCTCGTCCCATTTTAGTAGGTGATCTACATGGTTTTTTACTGTATACGGACCTATTTCCCATTCAACGAATTCTGCTACGACAGAATCTTCGTCGATGCTGCTGTTTGAAGGCAATTCCCTAAATATATCGGTTGGAACGTACAAAAATAAAGGCAATCAAACTTATGATTCAAACAAACTTTGTTAACAAATTAATGGCGTCTTTCACCAACCCAAAACTCGTTTAAACCAAGTTAGGAATAATCGAGTTTCCTTAACGGAGATTCCACAAACTGTCCAATGAAAACATGGACAATTTGTAACGACAATTTGAAAACCCGCCATATGTCCGACATATCAAGGCAATTATAAAGCAGTGAATCACTACCATGAGCAATTATTACCCGCGCCGTTTTTATCTAGTTACCTAGTTGCCATCTACCTAGTTACTATCTAGTTTCCATCTAGGTAATGTTCTAGAACTTGTTTGGAGCTTCAAACGTGAAACCTATAATTTCTTCAATATCATTAATATTTCGTTCAATATCATTTTGACATGGATATGTCTTTGCTCTGGGGGGTCAACCAAAAATTTTCTTAATGATTTTCACGTACAACCCAGCCGTTGCTAGGGGAATGGAACTTCCGCAGTTTTTATGGCACAGAAATCGTTCGCCACTCGTTGGAAAGCGCTTGATTTATGTGATAAATGTTCACATCTCAAGCTACAAATTTCCCCTTCCTTACGTACCTGGCTACATTCCTAAACTAAGTTGATTGGACTATAAACAATTTTAATAAGCCGGTTACAATATTCTTAACGTAAAGCAATAGCATGTTTACTCCACTCCGTAGGAAACATTTTTATCCTCTTGACAACAGTCGACTGTTAAAAACAACTCATTGTAGTGGCTTCTCTCCACAGTTATTTTCAACATTTCTATAAGCAAACCGTTGTTTTGTTGGAATTATAGTCCAGTCAAAACAAGGTTTAACCTCCTAAAAAATCCGAAAGTTTTGAAACTTCGCACACCGATCGAAATCAACGAATATTATAAATTATGTAAAATAACAACAAAAATTAACGACTAGGTATTATAAACTCGAGTTCCACTATCTGCTTTACAAGCAGATACCATGTTACATGGATATGTCATTGATTGGAGATTTCATAACGGTTGTCCTCGAGAGTTGTAAACAAATCCTTTAACTTTAAACAAATCCTTGGGCCGCCTCCCGGCTAATAGTCCAGTCAAAAAACCTAAAAAAATGACCCAACCTCCTAAAAAATCCGAAAGTTTTGAAACTTCGCACACTTATTTAAAGGTACCTAGGGATGAATATACCAAAAGTCCTCATGAATATGAGGCGAGCTCTAGCGGCAATTAGCGAAAACAGGTCACTTTTTTTGGTTTTTTGTTAATATCTCGAGAACCTTTGGTCGGAGGTAAAAGTGTACCATATACATAATTGAAGCTTATTAAACTTGCAACAAAAATGATTATATTCATTTTTCTTGTATTCCTAATGGTTACCAAGTTACAGGGCGCTAAATGATAGCGTTTTTTGTAAAACCGCGCTAGCACGGTACAATATATGGCATTTCTTATAATAGTTTACAATGTTTCACCACTTTTTTTTTTGTATACCAAGGATGATTGATGAGATAAACTTTACAGCTTTGTATAAAAAGAAAGACATGATGTATATTAAACGATGAAATACATGAACAAAAAATGCTGGGGACATTCCAAGAAAAATTGCGTGCAGAAAAATCAACCAACTCTTGATTGTTTTTTGGTAGAAGGCTCTGCAATCTGCTCATCTTGGTTTGCTTCTGAACTTGCAACCTGAAACACAGTAAGAAGAGGTAAATGTGCATGAGATGATGATGTGAGAGAACCATTATACGGATAAGAACATGTAGGTAAGCGAGCAGAAAAACAACGTATGAACATTACGACCGATTCATGTATACTATTGCAAGGTATCAATAAAAACATATTAAAAAAAATACAAAAGTGCAATCTCACCTGACTTCTGGCTGTCTCTGTTTCTTCAAGGTTTATGACATCGGGATCATCAGGGTCATCAAAGTCTTCTGCGAGGGTGGAAGTAACACCATTTAAGCATTCGCCATGGCAGTTGTGACAAACGCTTGTACACATTATTCCTGACTTTCGACAACCACATCTGTTCCCACATCCACCTGTACATTTGCAACAAATGAGGTTGAGGACAGCTTCAGATGCTGCTGGATCCTCTGTTGTCACAGTGATCAGCAGATCGCTTTCCAACTTCCAACCCCACTGTACATGAGGAAGTTCATTCCCAAGCCAAAATTGAATTTGGTGGTACACTAGAAATACGTACTGTCTTGCTGCTCCTTCTGTGGGTTGCAGAGCAGAAAGGTCGGGTTTAGCATTAGATACAGACTTAGTGAATGCATTATAGCGGTGCATGTTAAGAGAGGTTTTCTTCCTGGGCGCATTGTACAATGCCAGGAATATTTTGTTTCCAGCAGCAGCTACAGCCTCACAGGATGAACTTGGGCTATTAAATATACCTTGCAGTTCAGCTTGCTTCTTGAACAATTTGAAACAGGAGAGTTTCCCTTTTAGATATGCAGCCAAAGCTGTATCACATCTGCTGAACGCATGCACAAGAAGTATGCTGTCCTTCATTCTCAAAGTGTGCAATTGCTGGATTGAATATACTTTCCTTCCTACTTTGCCATGGCTTGATTTCACAAATAATGTTTTGTTCAGTTGGAGTTAAGGCCATGAGGAGAATAATAAGATCTACATCTTCACCGACTATTGCTACTTTGTCACAAGTGAAAGATTTCGCGAGTGCTGTTCAGACGATCAATGTGTCAGCATCACTGGATGCTTGTTCTGTTTCAACTCAATGGCTGGTAAGGGCAGTTGTGAGGAAAGAAATTAGTATAGATTTATTCTTTTCGTTAGAAAGAAAATCATCCTGTTTGACTGTTACTACTGTTTTTTCTCCAAAGTTAATGTCAACTGACCTCTTTGATTTGTACCTTCGGCTTTTTCAGCTCTCTTTCTTCTGGAAAGGGTGGCTGAATAACCATCAAACACCACCGTGCAGCTGTTGCCACCATAATGCTTGAGAACATAGGCTACATAACACTGGCTGATGGTTGAGATTGTTGGCGAATCTTTGGGCCACACCACCTTGTATAATAGTAAGCCTCCATCCAAAACAATGTCCAAATTGACTAGGTAAACTTTTTCTTGTAATGGAGTGAAGGCATCATTCAAGGTACATTCCTTTGGCTTCCGCATTCCTGCCCCCTCAAATAAAGACAGCGGGTACGGGGCAAGCTCATGCTGTAAGTAGAACTTCAAATCCTCATCACTCCACTTGTTGATGGCAATCCTCTGAAAGATTGTGAAAGGGTTGATAACCACCAGGAGCAGCAAGACAATTTTGGCTTGGGAATGAACTTCTTCATGTACAGTGGGGTTGGAAGTTGGAAAGCGATCTGCTGATCACTGTGACAACAGAGGATCCAGCAGCATCTGAAGCTGTCCTCAACCTCATTTGTTGCAAATGTACAGGTGGATGTGGGAACAGATGTGGTTGTCGAAAGTCAGGAATAATGTGTACAAGCGTTTGTCACAACTGCCATGGCGAATGCTTAAATGGTGTTACTTCCACCCTCGCAGAAGACTTTGATGACCCTGATGATCCCGATGTCATAAACCTTGAAGAAACAGAGACAGCCAGAAGTCAGGTGAGATTGCACTTTTGTATTTTTTTTAATATGTTTTTATTGATACCTTGCAATAGTATACATGAATCGGTCGTAATGTTCATACGTTGTTTTTCTGCTCGCTTACCTACATGTTCTTATCCGTATAATGGTTCTCTCACATCATCATCTCATGCACATTTACCTCTTCTTACTGTGTTTCAGGTTGCAAGTTCAGAAGCAAACCAAGATGAGCAGATTGCAGAGCCTTCTACCAAAAAACAATCAAGAGTTGGTTGATTTTTCTGCACGCAATTTTTCTTGGAATGTCCCCAGCATTTTTTGTTCATGTATTTCATTGTTTAATATACATCATGTCTTTCTTTTTATACAAAGCTGTAAAGTTTATCTCATCAATCATCCTTGGTATACAAAAAAAAAAGTGGTGAAACATTGTAAACTATTATAAGAAATGCCATATATTGTACCGCGCTAGCGCGATTTTTCAAAAAACGCTATCATTTAGCGCCCTATAACTCGGTAACCATTAGGAATACAAGAAAAATGTATATAATTATTTTTGTTGCAAGTTTAATAAGCTTCAATTATGTATATGGTACACTTTTACCTCCGACCAAAGGTTCTCGAGATATTAACAAAAAACCAAAAAAAGTGACCTGTTTTCGCTAATTGCCACTAGAGCTCGCCTCATATTCATGAGGACTTTTGGTATATTCATCCCTAGGTACCTTTAAATAAGTGTGCGAAGTTTCAAAACTTTCGGATTTTTTAGGAGGTTGGGTCATTTTTTTAGGTTTTTTGACTGGACTATTAGTCGGGATGCGGCTCAGGGATTTGTTTAAAGTTAAAGGATTTGTTTACAACTCTCGAGGACAACCGTTATGAAATCTCCAATCAATGACATATCCATGTAACATGGTATCTGCTTGTAAAGCAGATAGTGGAACTCGATTTTATAATACCTAGTCGTTAATTTTTGTTGTTATTTTACATAATTTATAGTATTCGTTGATTTCAATCGAGTTTACCTACCTATCGTGTTCTTCTTGACTGGCGCAGTAGGTATCAGCTGTTGGTGCGCGGCCATATTACTCGATATCATTGTTATCAAGGCTAAACGAGGATTGGCAAGTGTAACTGGCCGGAGCTTGGAAGATTAACCTCAAGCCACCTCGTTAGGAGTTTAAACTCGTAAAGTGGTCTGGTGAAAGACGATGAGCTGGAATCTCCGTTATTTTTTAATCTTTTCCAACTTAAACTCGTTTAAGTTGTTGATGAAAGTGTGCATAAGTTGATCCCTAAGTATTATTAATATTATTATCAGCGATTGCTTATTAGTTTTACAATTTATCTTGAGATGCTTGGTAATATTACTCTTTGAAAGAGGCCATAACCGTCTATCTTTCATACCGTTTTACATTATATAATACAGCTTATTAATTTCAAACCACACCCTCCGCGAAAGATCAAATAGCCGGATTAAAAGCTTCAGGCAAAACGTTGGAGTTGCGGATGGGAATAAAGCGATTTCCAGGGATAGCCGAGAAACTCGGGGAGATTCCCCTGTTTGCGAGCTGTGGAGAATTTGTAGGAAGCGGACGAGCATCAGGCGAGAGTCTCATCTTCTCGAGCAGTAAAGAGAGATAATGAGGCACAACATGCCTGGGCCTTCCTTGAGTGGTGTCGGGAGGTTATAGCAGGCTTTACGGTTATAACCCTTGTTCCTGACGAGGCATTTGATCAGCACTAAAACCCCGAGGATCCAAATGAGATTTAGAAGTAACTCCCGCTTTTACGTTCTTCCACCGAAATATTAATTCAGAACGCATGGAAATGAAGCAAACAATTTGCATTATCAGAAGTCATTACTTTTTAAACCTTAATTAAGCCAAATTAGTAAAAATGATCGTAACTACGAAACATGAATCGAAAAGCCTTTTGACTGGTTTTGGTTAATTATTTTCAATAATGTACTTACTTTTCTAATCGACCGAGAAAAAATTGTTCAACAGCAATATCTAATGGGAAAAAGTCCGTCCACCGTACGAAGCCGCAACTAAAGCGTAGAATATAAGGAGAGAAATTAGAAATTCAGTGCCAAGGAAATGGGACAGGCTTCCTCGTGGGTTCAACGTGACTTCAACAAGAAAATTACGTTCACGCATGCGCTGAGCGTACAGCTGATTCAATCGTAATGAAACTGATAGGGGATCATCTTGAGCAAAAACCATACTATTCCTGAAAATTTCATTGAAATCCGATCAAAATTGCGGAAGTTAAGGCAGTGGCAAGGGAATATAGAAAGACAAACGCTCGCGCATGCGCACAGCGTACTGCTGATTCAATCATGATGAATATCGTGAGGGACCTTAAAGGATCTTCCTTGCACCATCTCTGAAAATCTGACTAGATCTGTTCAACATTGACGGACTTACGACTATCAAAAGAAAATTACGTTCACGCATACACAGTGCGTACAGCTAATTCAATCATGATGAAACTAATGAGGGACCATCTACGGCTAAACCCACACTATTCCCGAAAATTTCATTGAAATCCAATCGAAATTGTGAAGTTTATGGCTGTGGCCAAAAAATATTGACAGACAAACGTATGCACATGCGCACAGCGTACCGCTGATTCAATCCCAACAAATGTTGTGAGGGAGAATATGACCAAAATCTCTTCAACATTGACGGACTTATGAGTGTAACAAGAAAATCACGTTCGCGCATACCAGAGCGACCGCTGATTCAATCATGATGAAACTAATAGGGGACTATCTAGGGCTGAATCCACACTATTACTGAAAATTTTATCAAAATCCTATCGAAATTGTTGAAGTTATGGCTGTGGCAAGGAAATGTGTACAGACGTACGGACGGACAGACACAAAACCAAATTGTTCTGGAGGCCATGAAACGCAAAATGCTAGTGGAAATTTTGATTTTGGAGCGTAATTTTTTTTCTTTAGGTTTATTATTTTCAATAATAAGCCTATGTGATCGTATAGCAAAACATTTTTATAACCCCCCCTCAAACTTTGTCATTTTACGTTTCAAAGTGCGTAGAATCCAAATTTGCAATGTCCGTCCGCCGTCCGCCGTTCGCCGTCCGGCCCATAAAAGGCCTTAGAATTGACTTGAAAAATCCGTTCTTTCACACATAGACTCCACTTGGGGCCTAGTTGGTCCTAACTTCTCACCAGCTCGATCGCTACACACCAATGGGTGCTATGAGCCAAAAATAGGTGAAAAAGTGTCTTTACGAGGGTTTGAGTGTTAGACTGACGTATGCGCGCCCGCTTGGCACGCTTAGTGGAATGATGAAAACATTTGTGAAATAATAAACTTTTGTGAAATAATTTGCAGCGTTTCTTCATTTCGAAAGTGAAAACAAAGCTTCCGCTGCATCAGAAAGTTCTCGAAAACTTAATGTAACAATAATTTTTTTTAATGGGGTGGGGGGGTTTCATTTATAGATTTATAGATATCCTCCCAAAGAATTGAATTAAACCACCGCAGTCGCAGTACGTTTATCCTATTGCTCTTCCTAAGGATTAAACATTGACAAGAAAAAAGGATATCAACACAGGAGTATATCGCAACTGGTAAAACTAATAATAATCATCTTGAAATCTGCGACTATTGTATCAGCTGATATAATTGCAATTGAATATAATATCTTTACGTAAAGGGCCAGAGCACAAGAATCTTCACACGTTGATATATAGGGTTCAAAATTGGAAACGGTGATGATACGCTCAAAGATAAATTGTTTGAGGGATGCAAGTATTATGTGCTGACCACTGGGAATGGCTCATAACGAGAATCGCAATACACCTCCAATCTCGCCGACATCAGTTCACGAGGAATCGAGTGAATAGCCTGCGAGAAATACAGACGTAATTCACCTGGTAATTCTCCACTTGGTGGGATTCTCGGCGCCCAGCGAACTCGACGACACATTGATCGAATCCAGAAACCGAGGAGCGACACAGCCCCGATCCCGGTAACTATATTTCGAGTTTGAAACCCATCTCTCAGCCCTCCCACAGATCGCTCCTGTCCGCGTAATCTCATCCGGGGCGACATTTACTGCGCAGAGCTCAGTCGTTTCGGATTGCAATTAAATTACTGTCCGCTCTCGCTACGGTTTCGATTGATGCGCTTTGAAAGGTTTTTCGGGAAATGTGGCTGTGGAACTGCATGGCTTCATCGCCTGAACCAACGGTTTCGTATTGATCTTGTCATTCCAACGATCAAAAGGTTCAATAGAAAGCGATATAATACTCAGACCTCATGTATATTTTTCTGGTCCCTCTCAACTATGTACATGATATTCAAATCGTGTACTGGAATGGGGTTCTACCCTTCAAGCACCCAAACAATAGCCAATTTCCAAATCAAAATCTTTATTAAATAACTCAAACTAATCTTCTTCCAAACGAAAAAAAAGGACTGATTTTTTTTTTTTTTTTTTTTTTCAATCTTTCCAATTCATTTCTTCAGACACTTGAAGAGACCACCAGATATAGGCCTGCTGTATAACGTTAGGGTAGTAACCTCACCCATGTAAAGCATAACATAAAATATGCCAAAGCCAAATCGAAAAAATTTATTAAATGAAAACAGTACTAGTCTTGGCAAAATTTACCGATGTTCCTCACTTACGGTAGACCAGTGGAATTCGCATAGAATGAACTAGGAGATTCGTACTTTCTTTAATCCTCATAATCTTTTCCTGTACTGACTTACTTGGATGAGTATGCAGACTTATTTACATTGAGTATACAGTAAGTACTATTATGATATATTCGTACATTAAAACTAAGAAGTTATATTTAAACCGGTTGTTGTTGGGATAGGTAATGAAGCAGACCAGTTTGTCTTGCGTAGGTACCTACATGCAGAGGACATCCTGAAATACGTAGGCAGGATGAAGAAATCTTTGAAATCCCTGAGGTGGTAATCGGATCTCGTAAGATACCCGTAATAAGGGACCGCATTCTGGGTTTCGTGTGATTCAAACATCACCTTCCTTTCCCCACGTTGGAACTCAACCTGGATTTGTTTAACACATTACTTAAGGCCGAGTTCTTGAGAAATTTCTTCAGTCTTATCGGTATATGTGGTCCCTCCTCTGCCTCTCCCTTGCCAACATGATCTTTTTCTGGAGGATGTCTTCACCGGAGACAGCTACAGAGGCCCAATGTTTCTTCTTCAATCATTTTGGCTAATACTACCACATCCAGTGTCACATGTGGCACTTCCAGATCATCCTTCAGCCTTCTTCTTCTAATAGCCCATCTCTTGCATAGTGTGAACATCATCGTCTGTTTCCCGGTAGTTTGGACTTATTGGGGCGTCTACTTCCCCCAATTTATGGAAGTAGGTGTGAAATAGCCCATGCCTTGGAAGGAACTGAGCCATTAAAAAGTTAACATCTTCATGTAATCTGTCTGATCAAATCAAGCGTCAAGTATTGAGCGTTCTGTACATCTCCATCTCAGCACTTCAGTCCACATTTCCTGCCATCTCGCCATACCATAGTACGTTCTCTCTTTTGGTTTGCTAATTGAGATCTCTCCCCTTCCTCTCTCCTATCAAAGATGCGTTCGAAACCACATTTAATGATCAATTCCTTAATGAAATGTCTGCACAGACGGTAATACCGGTAAATACCATCACGGCATTCGGGGAGCCAACACTACCATTGTCTCTGTATCGCATAGGTAGTCCTTCAACTTTTTCCGTTTTATGAGAACACACACACACACACACACATACACCGTTGAAGGCAAACACTGGTAGTGTAATATTTCTTCTTTGTATATTGCATGGACTCGTTTTCATACTCAATTTCCATATATGAATAAGACGGGGTATTCGTTTGAAAGCGGAAAAGACGTAGACAGCCGAGAGACCAAGACAACAATATTGCCCCATAAAGAGCTTTGGGATCACCCCTCTGCATGAGGCTAATACACCACAATCGCACGCCTTTAGTATGACATGCAACATACCAATTACGTACCAGATATCGGGCGTGAGAGTAAATAATGTCGACACCAACTACGAGTAACTCTAGTAGAGGTTCGGGGAACCAGTTTAATGGGGCTAGCAGATAGCTGTTTCTCCGTGTATCTGTATTAGATATCCCTTCTACTCAAATCACTGATAAATATTGAAAGTTAGAGCTTTCTAGTTCTACAACTACACTCCCACGAATAGTTCCTCATCGATTTTTTTTATTTTATTTTATTTTATTTTTTAATGCTGTTTTCAAGTCATTTCACTTTAAAATTGTCTCTCGTGTATTTGAATTTATGACATTAAAGTCATCATAACTCTTCTCAGGTTTCTTGTAAAATCAAAAATTAGCACACCATCAATGAGAGCGTCAAATATACTCCTAAAATATTATCATTTCATGAAGTTTTAAAGTCATTAGGGAAGAATTCGCTTCATGCATTCAAAAGTGTATTTTGGTAGGAGGAAGGATTGTTGAACGTTTACATTGAATTGATTGTATTTCATACGTTTACATTGTTGGTGTAATTCTTTATACGCACAAGACTCTAGAAAAATGGTTTCCTTACTTAATTTAATTAGTCGCCGTATGGATCCGGCAGGGGGTTTATTATGAATAGGAAAACAGGAAAACTGAATTTAAATGCAGAAAAAATGGGTCCCAGGTGGGAATCGAACCCACATCCTCCGGTTTACCGTACCGGCGCCTTTACCATCTTGGCCGCAAGGACCACTGGATGGAGAGAGCCTGGATCTGAGCCAACACCCCCCCGAGAACCATTACTCTGCATTTTTCAATGAATTAACTTTAAATCAACTGTACCCTATTAGTTTAGTCACCGCTAACGAAACGGTCCGAAGAATCAATTCTTAATTTAATTAGTCGCCGTATGGATCCGGCAGGGGGTTTATTATGAATAGGAAAACAGGAAAACTGAATTTAAATGCAGAAAAAATGGGTCCCAGGTGGGAATCGAACCCACATCCTCCGGTTTACCGTACCGGCGCCTTTACCATCTTGGCCGCAGTAAAATGAGGGGTCAGAGAAAAATCTGGAAAAAATGTCGAAGTATCTAATATTCCCCTCCTCTTCCGGTTGTTCAGAAACTTTTTAATTTTTTTTTTCAACCTGAATCTCAGTATCAGACATCCCAAAAACGCTCTCCACATTTCTCTTAGATATCTCAAAAAACTGCTGGGAAAAAAGGGGAAGCGTGGATACTATTGGGACACCCTTTATATTGTACTTTTTTGAAGAGTTCCCAACAGGATATTTCTGTTCATTTATCTCTTCGCGTTCACTTTTCCAACCTGCGATGGTCGTTCGAAATAGATTTACCGCAGATTTACAAACAGTTCGCCCGTTCATTTGTTTCATTTAATATCCTATCGCGTTGACGGAATCATTGATCCCAATGATGCCGAGGCAGAAGGAGATAATTAAACACCGCTGATTCTCTGAATCTTTCGAGCATAATTATTAGTTACCTTCTCATAATCAATACGGGCATTGGGATATGTAATTCTTGGTTTTCAGTACATCAGGCAGAGGTAACAAATTCACATCACGGACAAAAACTGGAGTCTTTACTCTTAAACCTCGGCTCCGTTTTTTCTACTAAGTGAGTGCTAGTTCAGGAATCGATACCAAAAATAAGTTGTCATTTCAGGAGAAGGTTTGAGATTCGATTTTGAAAATGTAGTCCATTATAAGTGAAAAAATCCATGTTTGTCTTCTCGAAATTGGTGGAATACGAAATGGCAACCTCATAAATGTGGCTGAATTTTTTTTTTTTTTTTTTTTTTTTTTTTTTTCTCAATCATGACAGACGCTTAAATCCACTTCGCTGCGTCACAAGTAGGCAAGATCAAGTAGTTCGGTAGGCTTAAATCTTCTTATGATAACACTTGCGTCAAGGGATGGACAGCTTCTTCGTTGACATGATATCTAAATGCCTATCTAATATCTGCCACCTGTGATCATCCAAAGTGAATAATTCACTTCAGCTTCTTCCAAAGTGAACGATGAAAGTGGAGGATGAACGAATTCAATCTGAATTGAGTTTTGGATGAACGATGAATGAATGGGGCATTCATCGAGGACGACCTTGGAATGGATGAATCATCCGCAGTGAACGAGAAGGGAATAAATGTGAACGTTCTTGTTAAGGCGGGTTCACACCAGACGAGCATTGCTTACGAACGTTTGCAGAAGTTTGTAATCGTTTGCAAACGTTCGCAAACACGTGAACGGCGCTCCTGTTCACACTGCCTGCCACGCCCGATCAGTCAGTATTTGCGTGCATTCGACCAAGTTTCCAACAAAATTGCACGAACATGGCAGGATGGCATCCATTACCATTTCTCTTCTGAACAAGTCAAGCAAAGAATTGATTTTTCCCTTCGCCGATTCAGTATTTATTCCCATTTTAGATCAATTTCTTCCCAAGCATCATGTTTCTTCAATTTATCATGGTGATATTTATGGTCCGGTTGCCAAAGCTCTACCTTCTCTTCGCACATCCCGATTAGTTCAAGGCATTTTTCGTTTTCCCACTCCCATAAACATAAAAACTAAACAGTGAAAGCAATAACGGCGATTACCAACATGCACTCCGAAAGTATTTGAAGATGATCCACCGGCCTCTCGTGATCTCAGAGACATGCCGTTCACACAGACGAGTAACGAACACTGAATCCTTTGATGGTTCGTCAGTTTACCGATGAGTGGCGGAACGCTCCCGAACGTCCGCGAACAGGGTTCGCAATATCTGTTCGGCGCGTGTATGTGCTTACACCTCCCGAGCATTTGCTCGCGATTGTTTGCAAACAATGTTCTCAATCAATGCTCGTTTGGTGTAAACCCGGTTTAAGATCACCGACCAATGCTCACAAGACACCCCCCGACGCCCTGAAGGCCCTTGCGTTTTGATTTGTTTCTCATCATATACCGTCAGTCTTGTGCCTTGAGTGTTCTGTGTCGTCAGGTTCGTCTCGCAACCATTTCGAACCTTATCGAATAATGTCCACGTCCATGTCGTTCGAGTGGTTTGACTCATACATGCAGTCCACTCTTTCACCCACCACCATCTAGGGTCACAGGGTTGGGGGTGAATTCATAGAAATGTCATTCACAAGTTCGTGCGATAACATGTGGCATGGGATGCACGAAAAATATGTTCCTATCCCTTGAACGGAACAACAGGACGAGCACGGACAGAACGAAAGAATGAACGAGTTCCAGTCCTGCAGCGGTTTATGAACGAATTTTTGTAAATTATCGTATTATCTGTTCCCTTGTTTTGAAATTTGTTGCACTGTTTTAAAATGTGAGCACATTGAGTGCAAAGAAATAGTTAACAACCAATTTCATGGCAACAAAACTTGTTCAAAATAATATTCTGCCATTCAAAGAAGATTTGAAAACTTTAAGCTTTTTAAGGGAGTTTTATAGATTATTTAGCTAATATTAATGAAATTTGAGTATATTTTTCTGCATAGTTTTGTGGGTGAATTTTATAATGTTCTAGTTCATTTTGAAAAACCTTATTCGCTAAAATTCTGCCAAAAGTATAAATTCTATGATTTTTAGTAGTTTTTAGACATTTTTTGTGATTTTTTCTGTAAAACATTGAAATTTGACCAATTTAATGTGCTCAAAGAATTCATCCTTACATTTGAAAAGCTTCATGCTTTTGGCACAGGAACGGGATTTTTATCTCAATCCAAATAATTTTTAATCAATCTCAATCCTGGAATGACTCTCTCTCTATATATATATATATATATATATATATATATATATATATATATATATATATATATTTATATTTGATTTTAAAACGTTGGGAGCCATTACAATAGCTTCATCTTCTACGAAAATTCGCTTAAAACGGGTTAATGTGCTCTATGGTAGTAGTAAGTGCACTACAGTATTAAATGTCTGATGATCGTCTGTATGCTGGGACCTGCTTACAAGGGCTAAATTTCATGGATACCGGAAAAAGGAAAGAACGAGCAGGAACATGAATATTGATTTCTGCGGGCCTCAGGCAATATTATTTCCCCAGTGGATGTAGGGGAAAATGCTGCCAGGATTTGACTGATGAAGGACGCAATTCCAATGGACAAGACACATGTATCGCGGGCAAGCGTAGTAGCAGATAGGTAGGTATGCATGGACTATAACAAGGATTGAATTATTTCGACGACAAACACATTTACCCCCCTTAGTGCCCATGTATCAATCATATTTGCAAGTCCGAATGAAGTCTGACTCCATGGTCTCTCATCCTGTGATAAAACCCATTTATCATTAAATATCTGCATCGTACAGAGCTGGCAGAGATTACAAGTTGAGAGATGTTGAATATAAAATTATTTGGGAGAGCTACTAACATTTTAGATAGTCTAGATCAGCGGTTCTTAACCTGTGGTCCGTGGACCACCAGTTGTCCACCAGGTAAGGAGAAGTGGTTCGTGAGACTTTTTCAAAATTTGATACACTCTATTTTTAAAACTTAAATAGGTGAGCCGGGAAAAACGAGTACTTATTTGTGATTTGTTTCTCGACATCTGCGGTATCATCCAATCTATAAAGAAAAATTACTGCATACTTAGAACCATTGACTAATGACTATCCGAAAAATGGTAAGAAATCCTTTTGGTGACAAAACCAGCTCAGTGCCTTCATGATATTGCATGAACAACTGATATAGTCACAACACGAGGCGAATCGCAAGGATGACTTGAGTGTTCGAAGCACTGTAGAGTTCTGCAGTGCGATACTGCTTTGTCGTACCCAAAACTTTGCGATATTGCGCTGAAACTTATCAATTTTTCCTCACTACATACCTACGGTAGCAAGGGTTTTCTTCTGTTCTCCTGGTCAAAAGCAATGAACGTTCAGAGCTGGTAAACCCTGACTGAGACTTACGAATGAAAGTTACAAAACGTGTTACCTCACAACGATAAAGTGGTCAAACTGTACATCCTACAGAAATTTGATACGTAGTAAAGTTGTAGAGCATAAAAAAAAAGATTCAATACAAAAACTCCGAACAATTTCTTGAAATAAGCGAATTACAAACAATTGAAAATCGAACTAATTTTGGGCCAGTCCTCTCCCCCGTCTACACTTTTGCCCTTCTAAAACCCCTTGCGACCTCAATATTGGTCTGATTCAGGTCTGCTAAACCCCATTCGATTCAGGATAAAATACTTTCCAATGTTCGTATCGCGCAAGTTATAGCTGAGACCTTTCCCCATTGACTTACAGCCGAACTTATGAATTTTATATCATTTTACACAAAAGCGGTTTTGACATGGATATGTCATTGCTCTGGGGGGTCAACCGAAAATTTCCGTGACGAAAAATTGATGTCACAATTTCAGTGTTTTTCGCGTACAACCCAGCCGTTGCTAGGGGAATGTAACTTCCGCAGTTTTCATCGCACAAAAATCGTTCGCCACTCGTTGGAAAGTGCTTGATTTATGTGATAAATGTTCACATCTCAAGCTACCAATTTCCCCCTCCTTACGAAATTAAAGACGATTTTCACGTACAACCGAGTAGTTGAGTAATTGCTATAGATTGTGTCACAATTTCAGTGTTTTTCACGTACAACCCAGCCGTTGTTAGGGGAATGAAACTTCCACAGTTTTCATCGCACAAAAATCGTTCGCCACTCGTTGGAAAGTGCTTGATTTATGTGATAAATGTTCACATCTCAAGCTACCAGTTTCCCTCTCCTTACGTACCCGCTACATTCCTAAACTAAGTTGATTGGACTATAAACAATTTAAACTCGGCTTTTCCATAAACCCACGAACTCGCGCTTCCCGTCACGGACGATAGCAACGGTTGTAAGTGAAAATCATGTCAAAACATTTCCCTAGCAACGACTCGGTTGTAAGCGGAAATCATCAGAACTGTCAACTTAAATGCTTGCATACGAGTCTGCAACACATTGGGACATTTTCATGTGTGTTTTCTCGTGTGGTATCGCGTGAGCAAGTTTTCGTGACGATTTTTCAGTATATGTGTCAAAGAAAAGACATGAAAATGTCAAAAAACTGGATTCTAGAGCCACTCAGCTGATCTGGGATCGGTCAGTTGTGTTCAGAAGTCCCTCAAGGGGCTACATACCAAATCTCAGAATCGTGGGATCATTAGGGAAAAAACTGGACTCTAGAGCCTCTCAGCTGATCTGAGATCGGTCAGTTGCGTTCAGAAGTCCCTCAAGGGGCTACATACCAAATCTCAGAATCGTGGGACCATTAGGGAAAAAACTGGATTCTAGAGCCACTCAGCTGATCTGGGATCGGTCAGTTGTGTTCAGAAGTCCCTCAAGGGGCTACATACCAAATCTCAGAATCGTGGGATCATTAGGGAAAAAACTGGATTCTAGAGCCACTCAGCTGATCTGGGATCGGTCAGTTGTGTTCAGAAGTCCCTCAAGGGGCTACATACCAAATCTCAGAATCGTGGGATCATTAGGGAAAAAACTGGATTCTAGAGCCACTCAGCTGATCTGGGATCGGTCAGTTGTGTTCAGAAGTCCCTCAAGGGCCCACATACCAAATCTCAGAATCGTGGGATCATTAGGGAAAAAACTGGATTCTAGAGCCACTCAGCTGATCTGGGATCGGTCAGTTGTGTTCAGAAGTCCCTCAAGGGGCTACATACCAAATCTCAGAATCGTGGGATCATTAGGGAAAAAACTGGATTTTAGAGCCACTCAGCTGATCTGTAATCGGTCAGTTGTGTTCAGAAGTCCCTCAAGGGGCTACATACCAAATCTCAGAATCGTGGGATCATTAGGGAAAAAACTGGATTTTAGAGCCACTCAGCTGATCTGTAATCGGTCAGTTGTGTTCAGAAGTCCCTCAAGGGGCTACATAAAACTTGGGACAATTCTTAGGCTTGAAAAGTTTTTTTTTTTATATAAATCGAGAGCTTTCGAACGAATGGTCAACGTCATTTCTGATGGTCATAATCATCGTTGTTTCCACTTGGGACAATTTTCGTGAGCAATTATTTTCCGTGACGTTTTTTTAGTTTATGTGCCAAAGCAAAGACATGAAAATGTCAAAAAACATGCAAGCATAACCATCACAATATAAAGTTGTATTCAAAGCTATCAAATATATTTTATTGGTTTATTCATAAACAACTTTCACTAATATCAAATACTAGATAGCTACTACTTTACAAATCACCTAAAAATCAAGTGGTACGCGGAAACATTTGATCATTATGTTACGCTAATTGGGATGGTCCGCTAATTCAAAAAAGTTAAGAACCCCAGGTTTAGATAGTCTGTTCCATATTTCTTTTATGGCTAATAACAATATTGAAGTTTATAGTTGATTAAGGATCGCAAATTCTTCGAAATAGGAATTTTGAGCCCCATTTCAGTACTCACAGCAACTACATAGAATTTGACAGTAACATACAAAGTTCAATCAATTACTTACAAGAATTTCAACTGAACTTGAAAAGTGACTTACCAGTATATAGAACGTGTTCAGGAGATTATTAAATTACATTTTTATACAAATGATCATAGAGTACAGTTGAAAAACCTATGGCCAGTTTTCCGGACTCAGAACGTGCGCGAGATGTGCGAAATTGACCAGAAATGCTCAAAACCTTCGTTTTGTCCAAAACAGGACTTACAGGGTTTTCGACTGAGACTATCGATTTCTGGCTTCCTATGATGTTGTAGAAGTCATTTTAAGGTCATATAGGAAATAGTTTTGCTTTATCAAATGGCTTCATTTGCCGGAAGCCGTCAGTTATACGAGCGTTACGGAATTTAACTGGTGGAATTTTCACTAATCGTTAGGAATTTTCACTGATCATGATTGTATAACTTACTGGTATTTAGAACGTGTTCAGGAGGTTCCTAACTTCCAGGTTTATACAAATGATCATAGAGTGGAGATGAAAAACCTGATAAAGCCAGTTTTCCGGAACAGAAACGTGCGCAAGATGTGCGCGAATTACCTGAAAATCTCAAAACCTTCATTTCGTCCAAAAGTGAACTTACAGGGTTTTGGACTAAGGCTATCGATTTTTAGCTTCATATGATGTTGTAGAAGTATATTTTAAGATCATATGGGAAATAGCTTCGCTATATCAAATTCATTTTGAAATGGCTTCATTTGCCGGAAGCCTTCAGTTATACGAGTGTTAAGGAGTTTCACTAATGGAATTTCTGCTAATCGTTAGGAATTTTCACTGATCTCGATTGTAACATACTGGTATTTAGAACGTGTTCTGTAGGTACCTTACTTCCAGGTTTATAAAAATGATCATAGAGTGGAGATGAAGAACCTATGGCCGGTTTTCCGGATCCAGAACGTGCGCGAGATGTGCGTGATTTACCTGAAAATCTCAAAGCCTTCATTTCGTCCAAAAGTGAACTTACAGGGTTTTGGACTAAACCTATCGATTTTTAGCTTCATATGATGTTGTAGAAGTAATTTTAAGATCATACGGGAAATAGTTTCGCTATATCAAATACATTTTCAAATGGCTTCACGTGCCGGAAGCCTCCAGTTGTACGAGCGTTACGAATATTGCTCTCCTGGGAGTGCTATATACTCGTTTTACATTATATTTTCGTTTTTTCGTCTCACCCGTTGGTCGTCGTTCTCCTCCAGCTCACCTATTCGTCGCTCAGGACTTGGAAGTCAACCTATCCATTCGGTTTCCCCACTTAAGCCCCAACCATTTCTCACCGCTGATATCCTGTTTCTATCCACCGCCCACCCCGCCTAACGCCCTTACCACCCTTCCTATTCATACTAGTACAACTTCTTCACAAAAGCTCCACATCCATTTTCGAGCAACCCCTCCACCCCTTGTCCACAACCACCCATATTCTAGTCATCTATTGTCCGTTTTTTTTTTTTTTTTTTTTCGCTAGTCGCAAACAATGCATCACAATGAAAAATGTAGGGCAGTCATCTCCAAAAGGATTCGCACATTTTTTGGTCACTGTTTCGTGAAATATGTTCTTGCTGGTATGAAAAGACTAATGCCATTTACTAGCTGGTCCGCTTACCAGGTGCCAGGATTCCAAAAGTAGCTCATACACTGCCTTCACGCTCACATACTCGTACCTACGTACACACAGAGAATCATAGCAGGTAAATAAACTAGAATGAATATTCAAAACGTTAACGTTGAATCGTCACTTTTATTTGTGTTGTAAGAGAACTTATTTCCCTATTTATTCCTAACGGAATATATACGTTTTTACGAAGACCTTCTTGCCAGAAAATCATCCAATAACGCAACGAAAAAATGACACGTGACAGCGACCCATACAAAAAGGCTTGCGTTACCGTTGCCTCGTGATATCCGAAGCTAATTTCTTTGCAATTCAACGTATGGAGCCAATTTCTCTATTTTCCAACCTATGAATCTGAAATTTGAAACGAAGAACCCTTGGAATGTCTGAAAACAAATCATAAAGGCTAAAGTCTCCCAGGTCATTTGAGTAAGATCCGAAGCGAATTTAGTTGCTGCTCAACCTGTGAATTTTAAATTTCAAATAGAGGCCCCTTGGGACATCTAGAAACGAATTATAAGGTCTGATACCTCGTACATCAGCTAAGTGAGCTCAGGAGCTGTTTTTTTTTTTTTTTTTTTTTTTCTTTTTTTTTTTTCAACCTATGAATAGCAAATTGTCATGTAGAAATTGTAAAAACATATTCTATGCTCGTCATTCTATAGCCATTAGGTGCAAGGTGGTTTTTGCCTTTATAAAGCCATTTAACAGCGAAGAATAGCCAGTGGAATCATTATGGCCATTCGTTCGGTAACGGAGAGACGAATGACTTCCCTTAGAATCGTGCCACTTGCAGTGTCCTCAGTATTCTTCGTAATAATTATATTACTTGAGGTAAAAGGTTCTACAGACGTTCAAATTCTTAGACTCACTGAATAGAAAACTCCATTTAAGCATGTACCATGTACCCATAGAAACAGCTGATCTACCTTCCCCAAACATCCACTAGAGTGGTTCAGCGTTGTTTCATCACTCATTCCTAAGCCAGAAATTTGACCAGATGTGGTAGATATGGTGTCACACGTAAGGGTAGAGTTAGTATGAGTTCACTGTTTACTAACACAAAACTGAGTCCAACTTAATTCACACAAATTATATCATAATAAATAAAATCAGCTCATAATTTTTCATGAAACTACCTACTTGTAATAAATTATTTTGAAATAAAATTATTCCTTCTTCACGTACTAATTTTCAATTTCTAACGTTCCGTATCAGATTGTGTTTATGTCTCCTGTTGAATGTTTCTAATTAATTTGTATAATATTTTTCAAAAATGGTAGGTAGGTACCTGAATAATTTGACCTCTTTTATCATTTAATAATGATTAACAGGACGTTTCCGTTTGTTTTCGTCAGTCACGAGTGTCACGTCACGGTGGGGTTTTCTATTGATTTTCACGTACAACCAATGCGTTACTAGGGAAGTGTAACTCCCTTAGTTTTCATAGCAGGAAAATCGTTAGCCACTTTTTGGAATGCTCTCATTTTATCACAGCATCTCATAATCTCTGTAGTGTCAAGGAAAGCTGATTTATTACGCTCAGTTATAAAATAATATTGCTAAGTAATCATACTGAACTAATGATGTGTAAAATTAATCATTATTAAATTAATGATCTGACTGTAGAACCGTAGGTCTACCGTCCGTTTTTTTATATAATATATTGTAAACTTGAGAATTGAAGTAATCTTCAAACAGACCGTAAAAAACTCTGAAACGAATTCTGTTGAGCTTCAAAAATGTATATGATATTGTGGATATAAGTGAGGAATGAATTTGTCAGTATGTTGGTAGTTTTATGGGATGATGCTCTATCGTCTGGAGTTTGTCGGTGTTGAAAAGTTGTTCCGAAAGGGAGTTCAAGTGGCTTGCGAGGAAACAGTGCGGATCCTTCCCTTCTGCATAATGCAATATCACGTCGCTCTTCTGTAGGCTTGAGACGAGAGACTCATAATGTCAATCAATATATGTGTTTCTATACAAACAGGGAATGTAGAATCGATCATTGGAGTGTGTGATCAGATGAGTGCTCGCGAATAGCTTCATGGATAAGTGGAAGATATTTCCCCAGCGAATATTAAAAGAAAACTTACCGATACTCTACCTCCCAAGGTAAAAACCCAATTGAGTAACGAATTGTTTTGTTAGTTCTTCTGGTAGCAAACACTAATTTTTTGAGGAAAATATTTTAGAGTCAGCTTTCAAATCAAAAATCGGCAGGTAGACATATTTATAATAAAGAATAGTAGGTAAGTTTATTTCGATTAAACACTTACGTAACCGTGTATTTACATACCTACGATCCTCCCGCTCACAATGAAACACACGCATCCTTTGATCGGAGAAATTGTATTATAGTTACGTAATATAACGGGTTTTACCTCGAAAAATATTGTAATATTTTACTCTAAAAATTTATTTTCTGTTTTACGCCTTTTTATATTTCAAAAAGGAGCGGGAGTAACGTAGGCTAAAGATCCAATTAGCGACCAGCGAAGGTCCATCAGCGAATGATCCCTTGTATAAACGGGGCCTACATCTCGAAAAAGATCCACGATGATAAAGCTATGGCTTTAAACTTACAGACAATTGGACTTTAATCTTCTATGTAAAGTTCGTAGGTACTTATGTAACCCCCAAATCTGAATGACCGAAGTTTCGGGCAAACCTATAATGCGAATCTTTCTCATACACATGTCTGTCACCGGTTTCGCTCAACCTTCAATTCTTAGGTTTCTAGGAAGAAACGCTTGCATACGAGTCTGCAACATATTGGGACATTTTATGTCTTTAGTTGCAGACTCAATGAAATCATCAGAAATTAACAATCGGTTGCAATCATGTTCACAAAATCAATTATTGAGAATGATCACCTGTGTGTAGACAACTATTCATATAACCATGCTCATAACTCAGTTTGTTGGCCACGCACTTCGCAGTAGTTAACATAATATGGTTGGATAAATCGAGAGCTTTCGAACAAATGGTCAACGAATTTCGTGGGATGAAAAACGACAAAGTACCATTTCCCTTGCAACGACTCGGTAGTAAGCGAAAATCATCAGAAAACCAACCGTAGGTGATGCTTTTTTTTACGCTTTTTTCGTTAATGTGCCAAAGTAAAGACATAAAATGTCAATATGCAGTGTTTTCGTTAAAGTCAAGAATAAAACCTTTGTTTCGTGTTGAAAGAAAATTTTACCAAACTTTCAGACGTACTTACCTAATGCAACAACGTTATTTTTCGAAAAAAAAAAAAAGTTAAAATGGAATGCAGTTAACAAATTCGTTTGGTTTAAGCCACGACGTCACGAGGTTTAACTTGGCCTAAGTCGTGATAACTATCACCGGTGCTAAACTGTAAGCTCCTGTCAACTCAATATGAGCTTAAATTAATTTTGCGGGCGTTTCGCTCTCCCGCGCAGCGCGAAGATTTGCATAAGTGAAATATTCGCTGTTCGAACGTCCGGTTTATCAGATAGCGCTTAATCCGGGGATCAGGTTGTGAGCTCTCCTTGCTTCGTATCTTCGTGACTTCACAGATAAAATGAGAATGGAGTCCAGATGTTGCAGATTCGCTTCCGTATTTTCGGTCAGCTTTTCAAGAAGTCTATTATAAACGGGAACAACATTCGCAGAATCGTTCCTGTTGTTTTTAAGAGTCCGTTTGACCAATCTTGATTAGCCAAAATTCAGAGGAGTCGACTCACGATATTAGCGAAATTAGACGTTCGACCAGAAGCGATAGCTAATCGATTTTTACCCAACTTTTTGTAGAAGAGGGGGTATTACAGCAAGGCGGCACTTGGGGGTGGAATGCATTTTCATTGCGTTTCAGAGGGTGTAGAACACGTTCACAATAGCCATTCATTTTCAGATTTCTTTATATACCTATATATGTAGTCAAAATTTTGTGCTCATTACTCCTCCCAAACCGTTGGTCTGATTTTGTCCAACTTTGATATGACGTATTACCATGTCGGAACTTGTGCCTCGCTGACTTTGGTGATGATCAGCTGACCACGAATTGTAATATCAATTATAATGATGGCTAAATCGTGCTCAAATCCCTCCTATTCACCTAAGGACGTCGAAATTTGATAGGGAGCCTTTCTGTGACAACAAAAGACGAGCAAAGTGAGAAGCGCCATCCTGATGAGCTGAGTGAGCTAAAATCTCTCCTGTTCATCGTAGGACGTTGAAAATTGATAGGGAGCCTCTCTGGGATAACAAGAGACGAATGACCTTACAGACTCCACCGTGATTACACGCAAACAAAACAACAAAACCCTCCACAAAACAAAGTACACGCTAATATCTAAAACAAGAGATAGAGAGGAAGTGAAACAAACGGTACAGATTCATGTCTGTAACGGTAGTAAACAATGTGTATGTCCTGTTTTGAGTAGAGTGAGGTCATATAAGTATTTGGGTGTAGTAATAGATGAAGATTTGAGGTGGGAGGAACATATTAAATATATAATAATGAAACTAAGGAGATTTCCATCTATTTTCTACAATCTAAGGAACGTCTGATGCCAATCTACTCTATTGACAATTTACAGATCCTTGGTACAGTCTATCTTGTCTTTTGGGATAATAGCATGGGGGGGAGCGTATAGATCATTACTCGATCCTTTGTTTATATGGCAAAAGGCCATACTAAAAATAGTTGCGAGGAAGAGTCAAGGATTTAGTACGTCTGAACTATTTTCCATACTCCCTATTTTCTCGCTCAACCAGCTATACATGAAGAGCATACTGATGTTCTTTCAAAAGCATGAAGGATGGTTTATCTGGGCGAGGACTATCCTTTACTCTGTAAGATTTAACACCCAAGCGTTATTCCTGTACCACGTGTCAGGTTGGAAGCATCCAAGAGTTCCATGTCATACAAGATCCCCATAGTACTGATACATGCCCCGAACGCCCTAAGAGATCCCAGTAAAATTAATAGGGCCAAATATAAGAAAATTTTGTTTACTTGGCTGATTACTGAGGGACACGTTAAATGTTCATCTTATTTAGAAAGTGTGTATACGTGAAGTTATTTAGAAAAGTCAAATCTAGTCCATCTCCGTCTATTGATTTATTTATTTTAGTGATGTATTGATTTATTATATTATTAGTGAGCGATATTGACTTATTATTTGTTATTACCCAACAGGTAAAGAATTATTTTTTTTTATGCTTATAAGTTTTTAAATTTAATTTATTAAGTTTAATAGTTATAACTTTTGAAGTGAGTAAGTGTTTTTTGTTTTGTTGGTAATACGATCGCAAGTGACTCCCCATCCACAACGCAAGGCATGTGCCTTAAAGTGGATGGGTAATTTCCATTGTACTTTGAGAAAATCAGCAATGTACCTATGTAATGAAAATGGCAATGTACCTATGGAAATAAACTCTTATTGAATTGAATTGAATTGATTAGCTGAGGGTTCTAAAAGTTATGTCGTCAACTTGATTACAGCGAAATTTGATAGGGAGCCTTTCTTGGACATCAAGGGACGAATGAAATGACGGGCTCCACCCAGGGCTCCAGCTGACCGATTCGAAAAGTTGGTTCTGCGTACGCAAAACCATGGCATCTCGATTTGTGGATTGTTACGTCAGAGTTTTGTGACTTCGTGGCGATCTAGTCGCACCGAAGAAAATCGGAAAACTATCAACGATTTGCATTTACTCCCAAGTAGGTGAACAGGATATCTGGCCGTTGGACGAAGTAGGTACTTAGTTCACATAATCATCGGAATTTGATTTAATAATACAATTATATTTATCACAGGTTCTCACTTTTTTCGACTAGGTGGGTAATTGTGGAAGGAAAACGTTATTAGACGACAGTCAGTGGGAGAACGAATACCTAATCTATTTTTAAGACTGTGGTCACCATTGCGTCAGGTTAAAACGACTACACCTAGGACGAAATCCAACGAAAGCATTTTTCCCGCCTACGTGTAGGTGGGCCTTTTTCCCGTACACTCGTAGTTCTACGCGTGACGCGTAAATTCGCTTATGCGCAGTTGGTATTTCAGTCTTTTTGCGTACACGGGTAGAAAATTACGGGAAACACAAAAACTCTTTATTTATAAGGGACCGTCTAGGTGATAATCTGAACATTCCTGAACATTTCCTCAAAATCGGTATGCAACTTGATATGCTTTTGGGCGTGACAAGGATTTACCACAGACAGACAAGGAACCGAAATTTATCAGCAAGCGGAAGCAAGCAAGCGCAAAAAACAGAAGGCAATTTTTATTTTGGAAAAACGAATTTTTTTCGAATTCACGAAGCTTCCCTACCATCAGTAGTGATGAAGCAAAAGCGGCTTCCCTCGTTCAGTTTATAATAAAATTATACAATCTCCTTATAATTAAAACATTATGGATATTACAGAAAATGTAAATGAATATCGTTATCTCTATAAACATTCCACAATGGTTTACTCTTCAGAAATTACTTCATAATAAATATTCTCTCCGTATTATGGTCGTAGATATTCACCTCCCACTGGTGAAATTAAGCTCACAGCTTCCGCAGAATTAGCGCGGTTTATATTAATTTATAAATCCTACTCATTTGTTCAATGTTCCGTGAAAGTGGATAATCTTCTATCTAATTACTTAAACAGCTGAACCCACCAAATGATTGTCGTTATTAGGTATTTTATTTACCTAGCAGAGGATTAGAACTCGTTTATTCGCAATCATATTCTATTTTTAATTGAACACGAAAATTATGTATACAGGACGTTCCCAGAAAGCCCCCCCCCCCCAGCTAGCTAAAATCGTTATTAATGGGTATAAAAAATGATTTTTTTTTTTTTTCGATCTTAATTTTTGTTATAAGGATCTCAAAAATTACAAAATCGCGCATTGCGCAGTTTGCGCAAACGTATGCGATTGACATCAACTTCGTTATTTTAAAGGATAATCCTCATTTTTTATTGCAGATCTGAGTTTCACGTGAAATTTCATGAAATAATGACCCATATCTGATTTTTCAAATCCGTGCGAACGGGCGCGATTCCGCTTTATAAGTGTCAAATTTGTGAAGTACTGAGTTTTCACAGATATTCGATTGCCACGTGTAATAAATGATTTTGGGGTATTTTTTCGAGCATCATTTATTGATATTTACAACACCAACTCTAAAAAATACCAAAAAAACCACATTTTAGTACTCTTTGTGCTTTGTGGAAATGTGTAAGAAAACACTCATCCCAAATTCATCCATACTCATTGAAAAACATCATACCAGACAAAGATAATCATCAGAAACGCTTGCATAAGTGTTTGCAACACAATGGGACATTTTATGTCATTAGTTGCAGACTCGTATTAGCCCAGTCAAATTAGAGGAAACAGGAGAAAAAATTCAGAGTAAAGAAATTTCTCAAAAGTCCCCTAGTATGGGGGGTGAGCTTGAGGAGGGGGGGGGGGGTTCTCCTTTTTTTCGACTTTTTTTTCTCGGTTTTTTGCCTATAACTCGAAAAGTAAGCGTTCTAGCAACTTGTTTACCATTACCAGAATTAAAGTGCATTAAATTTCCTACAATTTTTACTCCTGACTTCATTCTCTACGATTAGGCGTTCCACCCCTAGAGCGCGTTTTTCACAGTTTCCAGGATATAAGTGAAGAACAGAAAAAAAAGACATACATGAAACCTGCTCAAACCACTGTCCGAGCATCACTGATAATCTTAAAACAAGGTATTCTAAGTCACCCAGAAGCTACATACGAATGATTTTTGCGTAAAAAGAGCATAAAGGCCTGTTTGCTGATTTTTTGAAATGATACCTACTTTTCAACGCGCTCTAGCGGCGGAACGCCTAATCGTAGAGAATGAAGTCAGGTGTAAAAATTGTAGTGAATTTTATGCACTTTAATTCTGGTAATAGTAAACAAGTCGCTAGAACGCTTACTTTTTGAGTTACAGGCAAAAAACCGAAAAAAAACAGAAAAAAGGAGAAAAACACCCCCCCCCCCCCCCCTCCTCCTCGAGCTCACCCCCCATACTAGGGGACTTTTGAGATATGATTTACTAGGTGTGAAGGAAGAGCCTGGTGAAGAAATTTCTTTACTATGAATTTTTTCTCCTATTCGCCTCTTTTTGGTCTAATTTGACTGAGCTGTATGTGTTTCAGACTCGTATGCAAGCTCTATGAGCCTTTCAGCTGATCCGGTCCCTGGGCATCGTCAAGTAAATGTCCTAAAGAGGCTACATACGAAATTACAGCTTCCTAGAGTGTAAAGTATAGAAATTACCTATTAAAACGATTCAACCACCGCTTCACAAATCAAACAGTTCTCGCAATATCCGGATCACCTGCTATGAATCAAATCATCGAAACACCAGCTCAATGAAATCATCAGAAATTATCAAGCGGTTGCAATCATGTTCACAATAACAATTATTGAGAATGATCACCTGAGTGTACAAAATTATTCAAATAACCATGCTCATAACTCAGCTTCTTAGCCTCGCCTTCCCCAGTATTTAACATAATGTGGTTGAATAAATCGAGAGCTTTCCAACGAATGGTCAACGAATTTTGTGGGATGAAAAAATACGAAGTACCATTTCCCTATCAACGACTCAATTGTAAGCGAAAATCATCAGAAGACCGACCGTAACGCTTTTTGTTAACGCTTTTTTCGTTCATGTGCCAAAGTAAAGACATAAAATGTCAAAAAACTAATAAGTAATATTTGTACGATGATAAAAGTCAAAGGTACAGTCCCAATGCAACGATTTGGTTGCAAAATTTCATCACCACTAAAAAGCGTCGCACGAGTAAAAATTTTTGCGGTTGTGTGCCAAAGTAAATACGTGAAAACGTCAATATAACACTTTTTTCGTAAAAATTGCAAGCATTTAGCACTAATGTTTTGGTGCAAATGAGACCCCCTCCCTACATCTTATTTTGGATTCGGAATTAACATTAAATTTCAATAAGAACGTGCGCAATCATGTACGCTGAATGCATAATATCGAGATTTTGGAGGTATTTCTAGAGCTAAATGCTACACGTAATTTTGGAAGTATTTTTGTTATTGATTGAGTGATTTTGATTGAAGTATTGTTAATCACGCTGTAACGATAATTTGTATTGATATTCGGAATGAAAATTCGGAAAAACACCGAAATAAATATCAGAATTACAGATTTCCTCCACATTTCCTCAGTTGAACGAAGCACACCAACAATTCATAGTTTCGACATGTTTCCAAGTTTGTAGTGGGAACATGGATAAAATTAACGTCACTACTACATTCTACGCTAAAGAAACCCAAAATCATGTTCCACGTGAGACAATTGAATAACCTCCCCAAAACTCGGCATGTGGAATTTTGCGCTCCTTTTGAGCGTAATTGCGCACGTTTTTGCTCGCACAAAAACTTGTGTAATGAATGATTTTTTATACAATTTCTTTTGAATTCCGAATCTAAAATTAAAAATACAGGTTCATGTATGGAAAACAAAAGTTGTGCATGTGCATGTGCAAAATACACTCAATACATTTGGTATTTACACTAAAATTAGGTGGGTTGTCATCAATAACTAACCAAACTGATATGGGGTGGTCTTCGTTATCAAATTAATTCACCATCTACATCTATAGCGTTTCCAGGCCATATAAAACACTTTCCAGAGACCAATTGAAAAGTTGTCTACCCCCAATGAAACTATTTCCGAACCCAATGAATCCTTTTCCAAATTAAACTATTTCCTTTTCAATTGAAATCTTTCCCGAATCAACTGAAACTGTTTCCTTCCCAATTATTGAAGCTTTTTCCGAATCAAACGAGACCTTTTCAAAAGCAGTTCATTTCTATACAGTTGCAAGAGTCAAACTTGTTCTTGAGGACGTGAGATTCCAAATACGCTACCGTCTTTTGTACTCCAGTGGACTTTTAAAAGTGGAAGTTTTAAATATCTCAAAGAAGTTCCATTTTGAATTTCAGATTCTTAGGTTGATTAATAAAAACATTAACTTCACGGACCTCTTGCTCCATCGCACCTTTGTAAAGATTTTTGTAATTCAATTTCATGGTGGTCGAGCAAAATTCTGACTCTCTCATCAATATTTCGACGTAGATATATGCACCTACAGATGGAAAATTATTGAAATTAATGAATACTTATCTTCACTCTACTAGTCTTCCTCATCCAAGTATTCAGACAATTAATTAGGGGTTTCACACATCAAATTGGAAGTTTTAAACATCAAATTGAGTATTTTCCTTTCAAATTGGAGGTTTTACACATCAAACTGGAGGTTTTACACATCAAATTAGAGGTTTTCCATTTCTGATTGGAGGTCTTTCGTTTCAAATTTAAAGGTAATGGACAATTCGTAAATACACGATTTAATTCTGGTAAAGCAGTAAATAAATTAACACGTGAAACAAATAATACGTACCTAATACATGGTGCAGGAACTTGTAAATATAAATAGGAATACAAATGAATAGGACAAGACGTTTTGAGAACCACACCGAACTCATAGCAAAAACTATAAAATAAATTTTATTTATTTATTTTTTTAATTATTTTATATTTATATAAAGTAAGTCTTTTTTTAAAGTTAGACCTGTAGCAGCGGCAGTCAGATCCACCAACATTTTTATCGCGTGATTCGTGTATGTATTCCGAAGTGGTGGCTGTAAATGGCACTAGAGAGGTAACTGAAAATGTATACGTGAAGTAAAAATGCTTATGTATTTATTGGAAATCCTCCTACAAATTGATGTATAAAATCTCTCATTTGAAACGAGAATCTCCAAAGCGAAATGAAAAACCTCCAATTTGATGAGTAAAACCTCCAATTCGAATACTATACACACACACACATATATATATATATATATAAATTTTCTAAGTTTATATATTTATTCGTTGCAATAATACCTCACCCTCACCCTTGATAATAATTTTCATTATAAATATGTATCGGCTTTTATAAAAAGGATTATGTAACGCAGGAATGGGGTCTTCACAAAACTTTATTGCAGACAATTATAAAACTTGATTACCGAAACTACCTTCAAAGGCAATACCTGTTGTTTGATCACATCAATAAACCTTAAAAAATATGTTTATTGACGTTTTCTCCAGTGCCACGTGAGTGAACGTGAGTACGAGTACTTACCCTAAAACACGTCTTTGTTCAATCTATTATTATTTTACTTTTTTATTTATTTATTTTTTATTTATTTTTTTCAGATGCCATTTCAGAATTCCACCAAGGTTTATCATTTTATATTTCAGTAATAAACCAAGTAGATTTTGATGAATTTTCGAGGGCTCACCTCAAAAACACGGGCGGAGGGCGTTCGCGGCCAGAGATCGCGGGTGCCCGGGACCTGTCAGAGCGGCGGTTCCTCCTCGGAAGGCGGTTGCGGGGCGACTGGAGGCGGCACTCGGCGGAGGGGTGCAACAGGCAGCCGCCCCCGCCACCCCCCTCGCCAACCGACCGCCACTCGCCCCCGCCTACAAACGCCCCCGCTAACGGCCTTCGCCACCCCCGCTTAATAACCACCCCCGCCCGCACTCAACCCTCTCCCGCCCCCGCTCCGACCGTCTCAGGGAGGTCAATTAGTTGCGACCAGGGGGGTCATATAAGTGGGTGAGTTGGTACTGAACAGTAAGTAAGATATTTTGCGGTTGAAAATACCAACAATAAATGAATAAAAATGAAAAATGCCCTGCCAAGAACATGGCACAGAAGCACTTCAACGAGAAAATTACGTTCAAGCATGCGGTGAGCCTACGGCTGATTCAATCATGATAAAACTGATGAGGGCTATATAGGGCTAAACCCACACTATTCATGAAAATTTCATTAAAATCCAATTGAAATTGTGGAAGTTGTGGCTGTGGCAAGGAAATGTGGACAGACTGACTGACGGACAGACAGACTCGAAACCAAATTTGTTCAGGAGGCCATGGAATGCAAAATACGAGTGGAAATTTTGATTTTGGAGCACAATTTTTTTTCATTCCGGAAGTGAAATCAAAACTTCCACTGCCTTGCAGACGCGGAAGCAATAAATACTGCCAAATGACGCCGTAAATATGATTGGAAATGAATTTTTTTTTTTTTTTTTTTATTTTTTTTTTAAATAAGCTATATAAACAAATTGAAGACTTAGGTACCAATGGTAACGGTCGTATTGATTACGACTCTATTCCCTTTCGAGAGATTTTTTCTCACCAAAATCAAAATATTCTCACTAAATGCGTTAAATTGACATTTTAGTCCATTTTGAACAGATTTGAGTTCATTTCTGTAAACCTAAACCCTCTACCACCCCCTCTCCAACCGTCTCAAAGAGGTCAGTTAATTGCGTCTAGGGGAGGTCATATAAGTGAACGAATTGGTACTGAACAGTAACTAAGATATTTTGCGGTTAAATACCAACAATAAATTAATAAAAATGAAAATACACTGCCAAGAACATGGCACAAAAGCTTCCTCGTGGCTTCAACGATCCATAGGTTATACTGAAAAACATTGAAAGCTCAAGAAACAAAATCCCACATTTTTCATTAAAACAAGAATATTGATTACAAGCTAAAAATACATTTAAAAACAATAAAAATGTCTTAAGTCACTTACCTATGAGGTAAAGAAGAGGAGAGAATATTGGCGTTGATTTAACGATGGGCATCCAGTCACGGAAACAACTTTTCACGCTTTTGCGAATTACATATTGGTGTTATCAAAACGCTCATGTTTGAACTAATCTTATGTTCCCGTGTCGACTTTTAAAATATGTACCGCATTATTTTTCCCTTTGGACTTTATACTTCTCACATATTATACCAGATAACCCTAAATATTAACTTCATTTTCTCATTTTCGATCTCCCAGATTGGCAAAATAATACACTGTGCGGCTATTGTTACTACGTTACTACACCAATTTTGGTTTTCTCCTGTGTTAATGTTGTGTATTTCTTGTCTACACCATAGAGAGAGCGAACGAATGAACGTACAATCAGCAATCCGGTTGGTTTCATTCGGTTCTTTGGAAACATTGGCAACGGAACATATTGCCGCGGGCATTCATACTGCTGCGTATACTCGGGGTCATGTTTCTGAAGAATAACTCAGAACAGGAAATGGTTCGGATATTAACACTCCAGAAGTCAGGGCTCAAGGTGGGTTCACGTCCTTCCGGAATTGTGGAAATGCAGCAATGCGTCTACGGTTAGCACTAGTGGAGGGGAGTGGAGAATTGCGGCAGGCCGTTCATAACCATCCGGTTGCGTTATCATTGCTATCATGTTATCAAATCATGAGGTCATACACAAGAAATTGTTATTTATAGCATTTACAAGTCAAATTAACCTTTTTACTAGTCAAATTAACCTTTTTACAAGTAAAAATAACCCTTTTACAAATCAAAATAAACCTTTTACAAATCAAAATAACCCTCCTTGAGCAATGCGCGAAAATCGTTGAAGGGCAAAGAAATAGGAGTGCGGGTTTAACTGGCATTCCTTTTTCATGAATTTCTACACCAGTATTCCTTCTCACTGTCATCTTCAAGTAATTTTCATATCCTCACTCATAGGACTCATATTGATCAACCTACTTTCGGAACTCTATATATTGATTGACCTCTTTGCCTTCCTACCTCATTTTTTTGTTGGAAAATTTTGAAATATTTTTGGTTCGAAATTTGATATTTTTGTTGATTGAGTTTTTGATAGAAAATTTTGATATATTTTTTGTTGAAAAAATTGATATTTTTACATTATTATTACACCTATTTTGTCGTATTCAATGTATTCAGTTTCTTTTCTTTGCCCTTCAACGATTTTTGCTCATTGCTCAAGGAGAGTTATTTTGATTTGTAAAAGGGTTATTTTAATTTGTAAAAGGGTTATTTTGATTTGTAAAATGGTTAATTTGACTTGTAAAAAGGTTAAATTGACTTGTAAAAAGGTTAATTTGACTTGTAAATGCTATATGTACATTAAAACTGCAAAGGCGACGTCATTTTTAAATGAGACTGCTGGGTAATTATTCGGTCCTTTCACCAGCTGCTTATCCCTAGATAACATTATATTTGTACCCAAAAATCTGTGTAGGTTGGCGCATTACAAATCATTTATGCATTGATACACCATAGGAAGCACTTACACTGTCCATTTCGTAAGGACAAGTAGTATTTATATACTTCCTCTTCGTTTTGCAAAAGTGTTATCTCTTCTCAAATACCTACTTATTCGGAAAGTTGACAATTGCCAATCTATAATCAAAGAATGTCCCAAAACACAAATGGAATTGGATCTTTTGGAAGGTAGGTTGTTTGTGAGATCGCAAAATCGGTACCTGCACTTAGGTATTTTTAACCCAACTCGGCCTCATCTGCATAAAACCGTGTTCAATTTAAGTATTTTATTTGTTTATAGTTGTTATTCTTATAATCAAGCGCTACAGAAATATATTTTCTATAAATGAAACCAAAATTCGAGGATCGTAAAAATACGTACTCGCACTCGACCACAGCCTTAAAACAAGATAACACAAACAACAACAGCTCCTGACGGATGACGTAATTGCGGCAATCCGGTAAAATAGCTAATTTTTCAGATGTGGACAGTCTGCTTCAAGAGGGCTTGTCCGGCAAGATTCACCCCTCTTTTCCGACTGGCACTAGCCAATCAGAAGCCGAACGTATTTACGGATTGCCGCATTTCCGCAATCCACCTTCACCCCCTTGAGCTGACGACATCCCTTCCTAAACTGCTCACCCCTCGCCACAGAGGAGCGAGAGGTAGGTTCGCCAGGGTGCAAAAACGCACAGCGGCGATCAGAGGAGTTCATTTCGCTTTCGGAAAGCACCCTAAACTTTTCTCAACCTCTCCCTTACAAACCCAGGCCCGGGCCTTAAAATTCACCTACTCCCGTTTACCTAACATAAAACTGTGTACTTCATAAAATTATTCTATGTTCAAACCTATACTAGAAGTCCGAATTCTAAATTTGTCCATTATCTGTCAAATATTTTCAAGAATTTCGTTACTTGACTTGAAGATTTGATAAATCTCATAATCATTCCATAGTAGTTCTTTTAACCTTAGTAATTTTCTCTCTTCTTGTACTCTTTTCAAATCTTCTAACCTAAAGAGATTTCCTTAGGTTGGGCTCTGTAGGTTCTGAACTCGCGTGCATGTTTCGGAAATAGCTCAGATAGGTAGCCAAAATTCTAGTTTATTCATTTACCTACGCATTCTCGTAAGGAAGGCCCTACACGTGATTCACTCACGATCATGTTTCTGGAATGCTTAGTAGATAGCCTGTTTTCTAATTACAAAGCTACATAAAATTTAGAGCCACCAAAAAACCTTTTGCTATACTATTGTCTAGACCTTCTCGCATGTTACGCTCTGCTGGTGATTTACTCACGGGCATGTTTCTGGAAGGGCTAGTAAGTAGTCTATATTTCTTTTTAAAAAAAAGTATCGTCACATAAATATATATAATCGTAGTTATTGAGATACATGTATTGCTAGAAAAATGTAGTCCTAAGCACTAAATGTTGACAGAACTTGGAACATGTTCCATGGAAGAACAGAAGAGAATTTAGGTCACCCAGCTGATTGAAAAAGAGCCCATTTCAACCGTTTCTTAATGTTCCAGACAGTCTCCCTATCGAATTTCAACTTCCAACTTTCTTTCCAGTCTATTAGTGGTTGCAATAATGTTTACAAAATTAACTGAGAAGGATCACCTGTATGTAAACAATTATTCAAACAACCACGCTCATACCTCAGATTGCTGGCCACTCACTGCGCTGTAGTTATCATAATACGGTTAGGTGAATTGAGAGCTTTCCAACGACTGGCGAACGATTTTTTTACGATGATAAATGCTTAAGGTACAGTTCCGAAGCAAAGATTTGGTTGTAAGCGATAATTATCAGAAAATAGTACCATAACTCACTCCAGACTAGAAAATATACCATCACTCACCGTCGACTATTCTCAGAAACTGTCTATGGTTATCGAGTGTATTGATATTTGTTCACTTCCTTCATATCGCCAGAGTTTTAGAAGACAATTTACCTGAAACATGGTATTGTTCAAGGAACCCTTTAAATCAGCGTCAAATCACTCAAAAACAATGTATATGTGCCAATTAAATTGCAAATAACCATTCTAGAGATACTCGCGTCCACCAATGCATATGCTTTAGATGCTGAAATATGGGAATTTGGCGTAAGTTATAGACCTATGACGTCACTCACGCTCTAACTATTGGAGGTTATGATGCATAATGCATGAATAAACCGTCGACTATTCACAGAAACTGTCAATGGTTACCGATGTCGCGTATCGGTAATTTCATCTCATTTTCGGCCCGGTTGTGATAGCAAAGACATGTTCCATGTTAAAAATAAATAAAAAGCTGAAGGATCTTGTAGGTTAGGAAGTTACAAGTGCTTAGGAGCGTCGTAACAAATAAAACAGTAAACATCATTATTCAGCGACCAAGCACGCGTTGCTTGTTGGTTGCGTTACGGAATCTCGTCGTGCTCCATAAAACGGGACGATTTTTGCGTTCATGCTTTAAAGCAAAGACAATGAAAATGTTGAAAAAGTAACGGAGTTGACTTTGAGAATTATTTTCCAACACATTTATACCAGAAGGGTGACAGGAATCTTCGTTGTCTGAGCCATAATTGAGGAAAACTTAAATGTAGGTGTGTCGAACAAAAAATAAACCATTAATCTTAAATTTCATTAAACTATAGTAAATTTGCTCAGGTTTTGGGAGATCAGCAAAACTCTGCATAAAATGGTTGTATACCTCCTAATGTTTGCGTTAACAATCACAAAAACCATAAACAATCAAAAAGTCATAAAACCATAAATCACCCATGACCAATTTCAGCATTTAGAGTTTTAGCAAGCTTTATAAAAGAGCTTTCCAACGAATGGAGAACGATTTTTGTCCATTGAAAACTGCAGGAGTTATTTCTTCCTGGCAACGACTTGGTTGTACATGAAAATCATTGTAACCATTGAAAGGATCGACCAAAGACGATAATTTTGTATTCGATAATCATCAGAAACGCTCACATACGAGTCTGCAACACATTGGGACATTTTATGTCTTTAGTTGCAGACTCGTATGTGTTGCAGACTCGTACGCAAGCTCTAAGAGCCACTCAACTGACCCGGACCCTGGGCATCGTCAAGTAAATGTCCTAAAGAGGCTACATACGAAATTACAGCTTCCTAGAGTGTAAAGCATAGAAATTACCTATTAAAATTATTTTACCACCGCTTCACAAATCAAACTCTCGTAATATTCGGATCACCTGCTATAAATCAAATCATCGAAACACCAGCTCAATGAAATCATCAGAAATTAACAAGCGGTTGCAATCATGTTCACAGTATTAATTTTTGAGAATGATCACCTGTGTGTAAACAATTATTCATATAACCATGCTCATAACTCAGCTTGTTGGCCACGCATTTCGCAGTAGTTAACATAATATGATTGGATAAATCGAGAGCTTTCGAACGAATGGTCAACGAATTTTGTGGGATGAAAAACGACGAAGTACCATTTCCCTAGCAACGACTCGGTTGTAAGCGGAAATCATCAGAAATTTTTCATAACGCTTTCTTCGTCACACTTTTTGAGTTATGTGCGATAGTAAAGACATAAAATGTCAAAATAGATGACATGAAGCGACAAAACTAGTTGATTCCAAGAAAACTAAATGTGTTTTATTTCTGTGGATTACAGGAATGATTTATAAACCAGCTGTCTCAAGTAAAATAAGAATACCAACATTATCGCACTGTGATTTCCTCGTTCGCATTTCATGGGCCAGCGAACGCCGTGGCCTCGGGGGTGATTCAACTATAATCAAACGAGAAATGCATTTCACAGTGGAAATACACTTCTTTACTGAGAAGGGAAAAAAAGTTATCTCGCTCGCGAGGAGGAAGAGCAAGAAAAAATACAACGGTCATTATCTAATACCGGTTCGAGGCGTTGGAAAACGAGGTGATAGGTGGAGGGGAGATGAGCATCTGCATTTATATACAGGAGTGGGGATGGAGATTTAAACCGACATTTCTTATCCAGCTCGTCTTCGTTCGTGAACCAGAATCCTGCGAGGGCTTTCATACGCAATAAAGTAAGTGAAGAATGGTCTTTACGTACTTAACCTAACACGAATAACCGAGTGCCGGATATTGTTTGAAATTTGAAACACTTGATAAATTTCAGTTTTTTGACCTCCATTCTCACCCGTTATTGACATGGATATGTCTTTGCTCTGGGGGGTCAACCAAAAATTTCCGTGATGCAAAATATGTGTCACAATTTCAGTGTTTTTCACGTACAACCCAGCCGTTGCTAGGATAATGGAACTTCCGCAGTTTTCATCGCACATAAATCGTTCGCCACTCGTTGGAAAGCGCTTGATTTATGTGATAAATGTTCACATCTCAAGCTACCAATTTCCCCCTCATCACGTACCTTCCTTACATTCCTAAACTAAGTTGATTGGACTATAAACAATAATTTTAATAAGCCGGTTACGATATTCTTAACGTAAAGCAATAACATTTTACTCCACTCCATAAGAAACATTATCATCCTCTTGACAACAGTCGACTGTTGACAACTCATTGCAGTGGCTTCTCTCCACAATTATTTTCAACATTTCTATAAGTAAACCGTTGTTTTGTTGGAATTAGTCGGGATGCGGCCATGCGGCCCAGGGATTTGTTTAAAGTTAAAGGATTTGTTTAAAACTCTCGAGGACAACCGTTATGAAATCCCCAATCAAAGACATATCCATGTAACATGGTATCTGCTTGTAAAGCAGATAGTGGAACTCATTTACGAGTTGTTTAGTTAGGTACTTGAAGTTTGAAATGTTTACTAGGGAAATGGTGTTTTTCCAGGAGATACAAAATTGAAAATGATATGGCCTCCAAATATTCAAAATTAATGCAGTAAATAAGTTGCTATACATTAGTCAACTTCTAAAAACGGAATTGATCTTAATCGATAGTGGAACCTTTGTGGGAAGGGGGGACATTACACTCAGCTTGTTTTTATTTTTTGACGGACAACCCTTCCCCCTTCCCATCTTCAGGGCCAGTTTCACCGTTTGAGTTAATCAAGAATTAGCGTTAACGCGGTATTATGTTTGAGCTTAATCAGACGTTAGCGCGATTTTTCTTTCACCAACACCCGTCGTTGGTTAACTCGAACGTCAACACTTGACGATCTGATTACCAAAGCTGATTGACTAATTAGGGCCAGTTTCACCGTTTGAGTTAATCATGAATTAGCTTCGAATCGAAAGCTTAGAATTAGCTTAGTTTAAAATTTTAAACACTTGATAAATTTGAGGTATTTGACCTATATTCTCCCCGTTATAATTTTGACATTTTCATGTCTTTCATATGGCACATAACAAAAAAATCGTCACGAAAAGAATTGTCCCAAGTGGCCACAACGATGATTATGACCATCAGAAATGACGTTGACCATTCATAGGTAAACACATGAAAATGTCCCAATGCGTTGCAGACTCGTATGCAAGTTTTACAAACAACCCTTCCCCCTTCCCACCTTCAAGACCAGTTTCACCGTTTGAGTTAATCAAGAATTGGCGTTAACTCGGCTTAATCAGACGTTATCGCGATTTTTCTTTCACCAGCACCCATCGTTGGTTAACTCGACCGTCAAAACTTGACGATATGATTACCAATAATGATTAACTAATTAGGGCCAGTTTCACCGTTTGAGTTCATCAAGAATTAGCTTTAACGCGGCATCATGTTTGAGGTTAATCAGACGTTAGCGTGATTTTCGTTCACCAGCACCCATCGTTGGTTAACTCGTCCGTCAAAACTTGACTATCTGATTACCAATGCTGATTAACTAATTACTCGACCCTTGAAGAATTACCTAAGACGTTAACGGATGACTAACATTAAGTAGTTTTCACTATTCGGAGCCTTCAATTTCCAGTTTTCATAACCAAAAATATGATAATATTTAATGATTTTAAACTTTAAGTTCAACATTGTTCAAAAAACGACCACAAGCCACTAGAAAAAAAGAATGTTCACTCACATAACCTCCGCCACCATTGACGAGTTTGTAGGTGATGGGATCGTTTTCAATAAAATGCAATATTTCCAATTTCTCGTACACAAGCTCGTTTCGCATTTTTATCAAATAAGTATACGCCTGCAGTATAATACGTTAGATTGTTGAAAAAGTAGATAAGGAATCTGAGATCACTAAGCTCTAATGGTGGCTCTACAACTTGATTTGTTTGCTTATTTTGTATAAAATTCAAGTTACAATAGGGAACGAGTAACAGGGAAAAGTAGGGGGGTATTATTTTCTAGAGCTAGATGAAAACCGATGTTGCCAAAGTGCTTTGACTCATCCAGCAAATATTAAATTATACACAACACACACACACACACACACACACACACACACACACACACACACACACACACACACACACTCACACAATCATATCAAATATTATGTATGAAAAAGCGTAGAACTCTAGGATTCGTTTTAGAATGCCACATAACGGATTCAAATGATGAAAATGTTCAATAACTTTAATTTTAAATTATTTGGAGCCATTACAATAGTTATAATAAATTATTCATGCCATGAATAGGAAGCTACAAAACGAATTTTTATTTTCGAAAAAGAAAATATCCACCACCAAGGTGAACGCTAATTGAATTGGAATCCCAAATCGTTGCCACACTAAAGGTTGTTAAGAATTGGAGGGAATCTGTAATTTTCATTTAGAAATTATCATTAATATAATTCATTCGCGGGTTTTTCTTATTGGTTTCAACGTATTACGTTGTTTATTATAAGCTTATAATTTTCACTCCAACTATTATGACAAGCCCTGAAAAAACAACAACGACATTGTTTTAAAATCTGAATGTAGTTTCGATCGAAATCCGTTCCGAGTAATATATTTTGAGCTTGAAAAATCAAAATTGATTTAAGACGCAGTTATATACTTCACTAATTCAGTAAGTTCAATGTTTATCACAATAGTAGGTACATCATTAAGTACCGTTGTCCAACCTCTTGGCGGCTTGGCACTTAGGTCCTCATGACAAACAAAAATTGGATGAGTCCTGTTTGAATCATTAAATCTCAATATAACATATAGGGAATGAATTTCTCGTAACTTCCAGGTTGAAAAGTTTGAAACAGCACAGCTGTCTTTTTTTTCTCGACATTTTACGTATTAATTGACGCTAAATTTGATTGTCTACATATTTTCTGTGAATATAAAAAATAAAAAAATAACTCGGTCCTTAATAACTTTATGTAGCAAAACATAAAAAACGGGGAATCGGACGTTTATTTTAATGGAAATCCCGGTAATGAGTAGTTAAAGGTAGGTATGTATTATAGGAACCTGGGGTATATTCCTGATCAGCGTAGAATTCCCTATAAGACAGGCTACTGAAATAACTTTGAACCCCTAGATCCAACATTCATCCCACTCACAGTGTGCCAAAAACGAAAAAACCGCTTAAAGCAGTTAATCGCATCCTATCTGGGCCCAGTTTGTTTCAAAGTGGGCTTTCCAAGGGTTTTGGAATCTGTGGAATTAAACTTTGAAGATAAAATCGGCCCACAACACGTAAGAGCGCGTGTTCTCTTCTTATTAGTAAGCATCTGCAAAATATGAGTGGCAAAAGGTGTGGGCGAAAAAATATATGGACCATTGAGTTTTTCCCATTTACGCTTTCTTTTGATACATTACCTAACGCTTCCATTTCGTGCGAAAAAATATTGTTCAAAATAAAGTAGTAAAATATTTTGTTGTTTAAGGTATAAGACGTTCGGATATTCAGACGTTCGAAATTTGCCTAATATGCTTTGCCAAATTTTCAACCAATTTCAAACAGGAAAAGTCAAGAGTCAAGAGGGTCAAGAGTTTATGTAGCCCAAAAGTGATAGAATAGACTCCCAAACTCCGTTTGGTTGTTAACGTAGCAGGAACGTGGACGCTCTAGTTCACTTTTTCAAAGTTCTTTGAGGTCTTAGTCCGATATATGCAAGTTTATGCAGCTAATTGAGGTCAAATCT
Source organism: Adelphocoris suturalis (assembly GCA_030762985.1). Taxonomy (NCBI): domain Eukaryota; kingdom Metazoa; phylum Arthropoda; class Insecta; order Hemiptera; family Miridae; genus Adelphocoris; species Adelphocoris suturalis. The sequence goes on along the minus strand of CM061048.1, from coordinate 20,728,052 downwards.
CTTTCTAAACAGTCTATGAGAGTCTATGTTGGAATCAGTGGGGCACAAAGAGACACGAAACGGAAATTAGTGAAAAAATTTGACTATTCCCATACAAAATAAAGAGTTTTAATGCTGTATTGATTTGGACGGTTAGGCCATCATCAGTAACAAACAATAACTGATCACACATTAGATAGAACTCAGCTTACATAGTCACAGGAGATGGGAAATTGAATCCCATTGGTCGAGAGAAAGGAAAGGGCCGGAAGGTACAGCCAATTAAGAGCAAGCAAACTGAAGGGGGATTATAGCTAATCAGATGAACTGAAAGAAAGGAAAGGTACGGTTTTTTCACAAGATGGTTTTCTACAACGTTTTTTCACTAACTTCCGTTTTGGAATAGGTTTCCACAACTTAGTTGTTATTCGAGGCACGAACCATGTAGGAGAAAGAGAAAATCATAATTCACACGAAATTCTGTTATTTTTAAGTTTTTTTTAACATAGTGCAACTAAAAATTTCAGAAAAATTATCATTTTCTCTGTTTTTATATAAAAAATTCACGATAAAAAATGATTATTATTCATTTATCAACTTAAAAATAAAAGAAAATGGAAAAATTTGAACATGCCTATGTACAATTAAAATGAATTTTGAGGATTTCCACCCCTTTTTCTCACTATGAAACTATTCTTCACAATCAACGTGCAATCGACATGCCACAGTAATGTCATGGCTAAGGTGATTAAAAACACATATTTACTATCTACTAGACCACAGAAAAAACTTGAAAAAATAGAGTTTCAAGCGGTTTTTTCGTGTTTGATCCACCGTGCCACTGTTCAACGCCTTCAACAAAACCCCTCGTAAGGTAGTAGGTAGATAAAACGCAGTCAATTTTTCGTGTTTCGTGTGGGAATGCTGTGCCCCCTTCCTCAGGCTCTGCAATTTATTAACCAGTATGAATGAATACAATTGTAAATTTCAATAGACCTGTATCACATTTTAAAAAAAATCTCAAAACAATCACAATTTGATTGGGAGGACGGATTTGGGATTTTTTCTTGAGGAGACAAGATAGGTCTGGAAAACGTGGTATGGTTTGATGGTAAGGATTGATACTTGGGTGTTTCTTGAAGATGGAAATATTGCGTGGTATGTTCTAATTGATTAAGGTGAATGTTTGGGTGGTCTGGGAGTGCCTGGTTGGAGACTGAATGCATTGAGAGTAGAAAGGACGTAGCTTTCTGTTGATTGTTGTAAGTTTGATTTTTTATTTTATTATATCTGTTTATTTGACCCATTGTTATTAGATTTTTCAGTTGTTGTTAATTGTTTTCGTAGAGCAGATTTTTCGAGAAATTAGGTACCTACTTTGGTTGATGTTTTGAGATTTATGTTTGAACGTGATATATGTTTTCTGACATTTACAATTTATTGTATTCATTCATACTGGTTAATACATTACAGAGCCTGAGGAAGGGGGCACAGTATTTCCCAAAAGCGCTCGCAAAATACAATAAATTTACTGCGTTTTATCTTCCTACTATGCAGGAGATCTTCATAATAAACCCTTGAGTGAAAAGGGCCTTAGGTTGCTGCATTAATACGGCGAGTCGATTCAGTATTGGTTTATTTTTGGTTTAGTATGGTTCCGTTCTTATCTGAGCAATAGGAGACAACAGGTATGAGTTCATGGTATTCTCAGTGACCACAAATGCTCCGAATACTCGATTCCTCAGGGAACAGTGTTAGGCCCATACTTGTTTTTAATTTTTGCGAACAGCCTCTGCAAATAGCCCATCTACAGGTGCAGGCAGGTATCATTTACCGATGATACGGTATTAATATGCTCGGGAGATTCCCACAAAGAGTTACAGTGTAACAGTCAAATATACTTAGAAATATACTCAGCATGCAGCAGCTAAGAACTGTACACTTTGCTTTCGCTCAGTCCGAAATAATTTACGGAATGGGGGAAATCCAGTAAGCAAGATTTGAAGCCTCTATTATCAGCACAGGAATGTATATTGAGAATAATGACGAGAAGCAGTTACGGAGTGAGGTCTACTGACCTTTTTCAAAAGATGAAAATTCTTCCTCTGAATAAGCTCCACGTCCGAGCAGAGCTCATTTTCGTATATGCTCGGAAATCATATCTGCGAAAAATTCGACATGGTATGGCTACAAGGGCTGACGTCGTTGGACTCTACCGAGTCCCAAAAGTGAATTCTGTGATGGGACGGAAGTCGGATGCATTGTTGTCCCAAATCATTAAAAGGCGATTAAAGATAAAACTGTGCCCAATTTGAATGTTGGACAATTTAAGGCATGGATCAATCTGAATATTGTAAAAGATGACTTTATACGTAAGTTTGTATTGTTTGTTGTTTGATGTTGATAATTTTCTTGCAATTATACGTGTGGAAAGTTTTTTCCTTTTCGTCTCTCTTCTAGTTTCCTTTTAGTAAATTTTGTGTGTAAAAAAAAAAAAAAAAAAAACCCTAAGGTGCGTCGGGGGAAGTGCGGAGTATATTTTGCAAAGTTCAACTTTGATTAACTCTGAGCTGTTCATTTTTAATGTAAGATTTTACTCCTTTTTTTATAACCCACTCTTGGAAACTGATTTCTCATGTTCTGTGGTGATCCCTTCTATTCCTTACACGATTTAATTAGTATGAGTAAACAAAGTAATTTTGGCTGTGTTCCACACTTCCCCCGCTGAACTGGGGAAAGTGCAGAATAGTCCGTGATTCCACTTGTAGTTTGAGTTACAGATGCGTTGGGGCAAGTGTGTAAAAATCCAGATTCTAACTTTTATTTTTCTTTTTGAATTTTTGAAATCGAACAAAAAGTGACCAAGTTATGGGATTTTTTATACTTGAAAACGCGAGGGTACAGGAAAAACAGAAAAATTGCGAAATTCAAAATTGCTTATAACTTTATTAATAAACTTCATAAATGTGAAAAAATATTCCTTCAGACTAGAAAAGAACTTATTGTACAATAAAACTAGAAAAATTACATTTTTTATAGAGAAAAATATAGTGAAAAAATATTCCTTCAGACAAGTCAGACTCATTGTACATTAAAACCTGAAAAATCAAATTTTTTAAACTCTACCACCCCTCTTCTTCCAACCTCAGGTGGAGGTAGAATGCAAATGACATCAGTTTTATCAACTGAACTTATGTTGACTGCTGAAGGAAATATGAATTTAGATTCCCCTGGAGACAGACAAAGTCTCCTTGTGTATTTACCTATGGGGTCCCCACTTTCAAATTTTAGAACTTGACCTACAAAAAACTTCACTGATTTTTTCCCCAAAAATTGCACCAATACCCAGTCATATACATTTATTTCTAAGATTTCCTCAACCGTCTCTTCTTCTACGTACCCCGTCGTCTCTCCTGGTGTTTGATCGGCTTCACTGATACTTTCTTCTGCCTCTCTGATACTTTCTTCTGATTCTTTCTGCATTCGCTCCATGTACTCTTCCCAATCCTCTTCGTCTGTATCTCTAATGCTGTAGTCACTGTCATCTTCTGAACTTGATCTTTCTGGACGATTTCTTAATTTCTTTTTTGTCTTCTTTGTCACAGGCTTCGGAATCTTCTTTTCTCTTTCTGCTATTCTCAGCTCTTTTTTTCGTTGTTGCTCATCTTTCTCACTCCTTTGTTTTTCGAGTTCGTAAAAAAACTCATCACAAGTAATGACTCCTGCAGCACCTTTTGTCACCCTTTTTCTCTTCGGCACTCTGACTTTTGACTGTTTCCAAAAGTAGCTCTTGAAATGTTTTCCCTGAAGTTTGAGTTTTAGGTGATTGTGCAGGACAAGGCTCAGTATCAGAAATGGATTCCAAGCCAGGAGGAGTGTTGAGTGGTGAGCATTCAGCAGATGGAAGTATTGTAAAACTTGCAGCTTGACGATGTGTAAGAGGGACATTTTGAACTTTAATAAATTGTAAATTTACAAATTAGTAAATTTAAAAATCGAATGGTACTTATAGAAATTTTGAAAAATTGTAAATATTTGAAAATGTTGAAGAAATTTTAAGATTTCGATTTGATTTTCGTTTTGACTATCATGTTGTTTTTCTGGTAAAGTTGTTCTGCAATGGTCTCGGATGGATCTTTGTTTCTTTTGTTTCATTTTTCTACTTCGATTGTTTCTCATGTGGTATTTTTTCTTGTCGTATCTCTTATTGTATTTGCGTCTACTTTTTTCTAAACGCAGGTACCTTTGAATGAATGAAAAATAGGGTCTTGAGCCCGTAACTCCCCATCCCACGCTACACGCTTGCTTTAATGGGGGGGGGGGGGGGGGGGTTATTTTGTACTTCTCTATATTGAATAATGTATTTCTTATGTTTTGTTCTATAAAAAATATTTTTAAAAATTTAAAAATTTGCATTATGGCCACAGAACATGAAGTCAGCTGGTGTGATCCTCGTATTGGCGCTTGCCGGCGCCTGCCACAGCTTCCCGGCCGTCGGGGTGCCGCACGTGAAACCTGCACATCCTGATGTGCCGCTCAGCGACATCTGCGAGTCGATGAACATCGGCCACCACTACGCGGCCCAGAACTCCCCTTCTCCCTACACCATTCACCTCTCCGAGACAAAAGTCGCACCAGGGGAAACTATCCAGGTCACCATATCGAGTGAGTATTAATCCTAACATACCTAGTTACATCTACACCGTTACAAATTAATTTATATATCACTGCACACTATTATACAAAGGTTTATTATTTCTGTATTATATACCTACACCTACACCAGTATTACATACCCTTCTACACAGATCATTGATCTACAGTAAATAATTAAAACCTGTGACATCACACCTTAGAATTTCGTTCGTTATTTAATTTTTGGTCACTGCGATTTACTAAATTGATTCTAAATCACGTTCATGAATTTTCTCACCTGTTGAAGGAATCCATATCTATAAAAAATTCCAGTCATGCAGGACATAAGTATGAGCGAATTTTCGTAAGTTATCGAAGTATACCTATTACGTTAAATTGTTTTGAAGTTAGAACTTTTTTAGTGAACAGGAATTCTTAACTATAATTTTCATGACAAAAAACTTATTCTAAATAGTAATCTGTTATTCACAAAGAGATTTTGGATTTTTAGTTTTTTCCCGTTTTTATCGATTTTATAGCAACTTTAAATGGAATTTTAGTAGGTACATTTTTCAGCCTAATTTTTTAATGTTCTATTTTAAAGTTGATAAACTTTATTTGAGCTATATTCTGCTAGAAAATATAAATGTAACCATTTTTAGCCGATTTTATCCATTTTTAGTAATTTTTTCAGCACAATTTTTTGAAATGTGACTAATTTAATGTACTCAAAAAGTCATCCTTTGGTTTGGGAAGCTTGATTTGTTGGTGCAAGAACGGAATTTTCATCTGAGAGTTATCGTTCCCGAGTTATCGTCTGGAATGACACACACACACACACACACACACACACACACACACACACACACACACACACACACACACACACACACACACACACACACACACAGATTTACAGATTTATTATCATCTTTATTTCTCAATATATATACAATTTACAGCAACTGCCCAAGACTTTCAAGGAAGTCGCGCGGGCATGATGTGTGTTACATTTTACAATTTACAAATAAAGTGAATACTTTTCATGTATCTTAATGACATTTATAACTCAAACGCTGTTAACTATAATGATTTAAATAGGCTTAGATAATATGGATAATACAATAAATACATTTTTTGTTTAGTTATGATTTACATACATAAATATAAATAGTACAATAAATAATTCACGTTTAATTCAAGGCTAATTCTTCATTGATATGCATAAAAAAATATTCTTTGCATTTCTTTTTCGTTTTTTCATATTTATCACAAACATGATTGTATGATGTGGGGTAAATCTTGCTGATTAGCATATTATAAATTTTAGGTAGTAGGTAAGAGGATTGGTGCCGACTATGTTTATGTTTAAAGTTTCTTATTTTGATTTCGACATGAAATGATCTTCGTGTCGCACGGATGGTTCGGTCATAGATCTTGAGGTCAAAATGCGAGAAATGCTTGACAACATACAGAAATGCGGCATTGTAATATTGGTGTTGCAGGCCTAAGCACTTCATCTCTTTTAGTTTTTCGCTAAGGGTTATGCGTTTCCCTGGGTATACCAGGTTGATGGTACGGTTAAAAGTTGAATGTAATAGTTTAATATTAGCTGTAAATGTTCCTCCAAAATGAATGATTCCGTAACATAATTTGGGAATATAAATTGTTTTTAAGATTCTGGATCGGGTTTCAATATTTGTAATGGGTGCCAAAAAACGCAATGAGTAATTTATTTTATTAAGATTTTTTCGAAGGTGGTTGATGTGAGTCTCCCAATTTAACCTATTGTCCATATGGACTCCCAAGTACTTAGCGGTTGACTCCTCCTTAACCGATGGACATTCACAATCGGGAGATAAACACTTTATTTTATGAATTTTTACTGAAAGCTGCTGCGACAGGTGGAGGGAGGAGTATCTGTACACCAATAGCTTAGTTTTTGAATGATTTAAAATAAGTTTATTTTTTATGAACCATTTATTAACAATTCTCAATCCGCTTTCCATTGCCTGAACCAACGCATCCTCCGAACCTCGAACAGAAAAAAGCAAAGAGCCATCGTCAGCGAAAAAGAAACCATTCGCCATTGATATATTTTGCTCACACAAATCATTTAGGTAAATCAAAAACAGAATCGGCGATAGTGACGTTCCCTGTGGCAATCCCACATGCATATCTCTGCTGGAGCTCATTACTCCATTCACCTTAGTCACCTGCTTTCTTCCAGTTAGGTATGACCTAAACCAATGCAGTAGA